>CAJNOI010000258.1:0-71192 GCA_905250115.1 Adineta steineri
CGAACATCAACATCCTCGTCCTTTCGAAAACGATCATGCATTGCTCAGACCAAGTTCGAATAAAAAAGACATCCGAACTTCTCTACAGACTGTGAAATTCAATAAATAAACTATAACTACAAATAGATAGGAATAGATTTAGTTTTATTTATATATATATATGTAATTGCTGATTCGATGACTATTACAGGAATTGATTACCTTGGAACATCGTTGAAAGTGTAGGAAAAAAGATTGTATTTTAAATAATTCGAAGTATACTATCAGCTTGCAATATGCAACTATCAGGTGTATTTTTAAAGATAGACAAAAGATATATTAGTTTCTCATTCAATCTTCAAGAACAGATGATATCAGCGTTTATGAAATTTTAACGAATGAAAAAATATGTTTATCTAACTATATGTAATTTATTCTTATATATATATATATATGTATAATAAAAGAATGTCTTTGACTTCAGTATTAGAATTGATGAATAATTCATATTATAATTTAATTATATTCATCGATGAATGTGTTTGAAATATATCAGATTGCCTGTTTTTTTGAAAATGACATTAATTATCGAGAAAAATGAGTAGTTATATATCGATTAGATCTTAAATATATACAATTATTTCGTCTGTTTTTATCGATAGCTATAATCGATGTTGTTAACATCTAATGGTGGATACTCAATCATCTCTTCATACTTTATTTTGTTAATAGAATGGTTGTTAATATGAGATATCTTTTCGAGATGTATTAAAACACATTATATGATATCAAACGAATTAGTTTGAATAAAAATACACGAAGGTCATTGCCGACGTACTTTTAAAAAACTTCTTAAATAAAAACATATTTTAAATAAAATTATGATAGAGAACAAGTTTGTCATGTGTTCAAATGTTTAATTTGATTGATTTATTATTATAAATAGTATTGATGATAAATATGAAGAAACATTTGAATATTTTTACAGTCTTGCCTATTCTTTTTCGAAACGAATGCTTCAAACATAAAATACATACTCAAAGTATGTAGATAAGAAAGAATAGATGACCTATGAAGAAGAACGTTGATTTTTTACATACATATAATACGCACATGGACGTCATGTGTAGAGTATTATTTTTTTTCTTTTTCTTAATACTTTTTAACGTTTGTAGTTACATACATACGTCTTTTATTTTTATCATGAAAGTGGTCTCTTGCATTGTATTCTGTCGACAATGACTGATTGCTTTTTTTTGTTATATTTTTTAGATTATTAAAAGGATGTCCAAAGTAAATAAAAAATCACCTTATGATCCCGAACTTGAGCAAGTCCTAGAGAAAATGAGACATGCAGGATCAATTGTTAGTTGTACACTCAGCAACGTACCAACGTTTCGAAAAACTCTATTGACAACTAGGCTTACCGATGAACAGTTGCATCGAAATGGAGCAATTGATAGTGCAGAGCGTAAAGTACCTGGTCCTGAAGGTGCACCTGAAATCACTCTTTTGATATGCCGTCCTGGTGCATTGAAAATTAATAAATCCAATGTGTCATTACCGTGCATCTATTTTATACATGGTGGTGGAATGATTGCAGGAGATAATCGTTTTTCTCTACAATCTTTGCTTGATTGGATTGTAGAACTCAACATTATTATTGTATCGGTTAAATATCGTCTTGCACCCGAATATCCTCATCCGGCTCCTTCAGAAGATTGCTATGCTGGATTATTATGGACAGCTTTACATGCACAAGACTTGGGCATTGACGTTTTCCAACTTAGTGTAGCGGGTACTTCTGCAGGAGGAGGTCTTGCAGCTGCTATGACATTAATGGCACGTGATCATGGTGGACCTACATTACAAGGTCAGCTACTCTTCAGTCCTATGCTTGATGATCGTGATCAGACATTTTCGACTCATCAGTTCGAAGGTATGGGCATATGGGATCGACAATCGAATCTGTGTGGTTGGACAGCATTACTTGGTGATCAAAAAGGCAGTCCAGATGTTTCTCCATATGCTGCTCCATCGCGTGCACAAGATCTCAGTAACTTACCTCCAGCTTTTATTGATGTTGGTTCTGCAGAAACTTTTCGTGATGAAGATATCGACTATGCTCAACGTATATGTCAAGCTGGTGGTACTGTCGAACTACACGTATGGTCTGGCGGTTTTCACGGCTTCGTTGGTGTAGCACCACATGCTGTATTATCAAAACAAGCTAATGAAACAAGTAAAAATTGGTATCGTCGACTTTTGGCTTCTCATAAAAAATAGTTTTGTATTAAAAAATTTCCTTGAAAATTGCGTATGCAAACAATATAGATATTATACAAACTTTATTTTTCTACGCTGATTTAAAGATCCCTGTTTTTTCGATATATTGATTTTAATCAAATAGCGTATTGTGTGTTTACAAAAAATAAATACTATAAGTAAAATTAAACATTTTATTCCGCTTATTCGACTTGACAAATCAATAACTCTTCTAATGAGTCATATTTTTGATCAAGTGTTTATGTACAATAACATTTATTAATAAACAAAAGTAATTGTTGATTATCATCTCTATTAAAAATTTAACAATTCAGTGTGAAAACAATATAACAATGTGGAACTTTTGAATAAACTAAATTTCTCGTTGATTCCAGTTAAAGTGTTCATCATTGAGGATGTGCAAGCGGGTGTGCGTATTCGATGCATTCAACACTCACATCCTCCAGATAAATACATTGTTTCATAGAAATTATGAAAAACTTTCTAAACTGAAAATTTGACGTTTTAAACAATTTTGACAGGTGGATTTCAAAATTAGTATTAATTTACAACTTGCCACTGCATGTATATTTTTCATTCTATTGTCATTTCAAATAGTCCAGACCATCTTTCTCTTTTATTTTTCTTATTTAAAAGCATAGAAGTGGATGAAAGAGTGTGCTTTTATTTCATTTACCATCTCTATGAAGAACATGCAAAGAAAAACTTCAATCGTTTTCTATTTCTTTCTTTTCTCGTTGCATATTATTTAGGATGCATTTACAGTTTTTATTTTCTTTCTCTTTTTTTTCCTTCGGTGGGTTTTTTCCCAGTTACAGACTGCTACTATATATATATATAAATGTATTCTTTACAGTTCTTAACAGTGAAAAGTTATTTTAAATCAACTATCATCATACAAACAAACGTCACTGTGTAAGTCGTATAAGATCCCGCAATTTTAATATATTCTTTAGTATGGTAATAACAATGATACATTTACTTGTCCGTTTTAGAATACGATGCAATTCGCAAATCAAATGAAGATTCTATTGATTTTTTTATGCATATTATCACATTCTGTGTCTGGCGGCCCAATATCATATGGTACCTGTCAAACGGCTTGTAACAAGGGTGCTATGTCTTGTTACGGGTCAGCTGGTGTTATTTTTGGTGTAGGAGCTGTTCTTGCTTGCGGTCTAGCACAAGGATCATGTATGGCCGCTTGTACTCCATTTTAGGCACCAATAATACCATAACCAAACAATTCATATTCGATCACTTTACTTTTTTCTCTACGTATGCTTTTAACTCGTTTTGTTTGTCTCTTGAAGAAACAATAGTGTGAAACACTATTCGATATGTATCATGTGATAATTTTTTCCTAATATACCCATTTATCGACTTTATATATCTTGACTGACAACAGAGTTTCTATCTTATTTAAAATAAAGATGCATTGAAATATCGTCGAAAACATTTTCACTTTGACAAGGATTATATTTAAATTGAAAAAAATGTAGTCATATTCAAATAGTAACTTTTTTTTTCAATTGGAAGCGAGTATAATACGTAAATTGAAAAGTTGGATCTACATGCACCTACTCTTCGCTATACTTCTAGTTCTACTCTTGAGAGGTGGGTGTGAGGGTGCGGAAGTGGTTGTGGATGTGTATGTGTATGGGTGTACGTATTGAAATCATTCTCTGCCACCCACACCCCAATCTTGTCGAAGGTGTGGGTGTGAGTGAGTGCTAAATCCATTCCAATTGCACGCACTCTCAATTATTTTATCTTTTTATAGAAATAACTTTTAATTATTCTAAATAATGGATATTGAATTATTTTTCAAAAGTATCCAAACAAAATAAAATATATTTGATAGAAGTTGTTTTTTTTCTCATAATAAAGAAGTTATTCATCATTCTTATCATATCAGATATCATTTAATAGGTTCTGCGTTCTTATCATGAATATGTTTCAATATAACTCACTATATAATTATCGAGGATGAAATCGAGAAAAAAAAGGAAGTAAAAGGTCATTTTTGTTCTATTTAATCGATGAACAAGAATAAGCCCTTCAATTCTTTCTATTTATTATAAACCATGGGATTATTTTCATTGTTTATATCTATTATATTCATTTTATCTTTAAATAGTTCCCATAATATATTAGCAAATTCAATGGCTAACATGAAGACAAAATATTTCGAAATATCTGTTGCTAAATCGGAGTTGGATGTTTCTACACACTTCAATACAGTTGATCACAATATATGTCGAAACCAATCTTTATCAAATAATGGAAATAAAACAATGATAAATTGTCTATTTAATACACAACTCATTTTAAAAAAATCTGAAATTAAACTGAAATCATCAGCTACCAGAAAATCTGATAAAAAAATAGAAACAACGACAAAAATTCCTCGATGTGGAGTACGAGATAGTCCTCTTGTGTATTCAGTTGAAACTCAATGGTAAGTTTATTTTTTTATACTTCGAGATTATAAATCTTTGTTATCAATATTGTTTAGGAAAAAGAAATCTTTGACGTGGAAATTGCTTGATGGAGACCACCCTTCATATGGTACAGGTAGAACTCGTGCACAAATTCAAGACGCATTTAATGATTGGGCTAGATATGCACCATTAACTTTTAGAGAAGTATCACAATATGACGAAGCTGATTTTGAATTGGCTTTTATTCATAGAATCCATGATGCTATTCGTCGTTTCGATGGACCTGGAGGAACTTTAGCATATTCATATCTTCCTCCTTCAGGAATGATTCGTTTTGAAGCAGAAGAACCATGGACAGATGAGTAAGTATCATAACTATGCTGCAAAATACAAAGTTTATTTTCTGTTTAGTTATACCAAAACTGGCTTTAATTTACGTCTTGTAGCGACTCATGAAATAGGTCATGCACTTGGACTTGGCTATTCTAATAATCCATCATCGATAATGTTTGAACAATATCAACTTTTCCAACCAGAACAACTTCTACCAAGAGATGTGAGTAATAATATTCTCTATAGTTTTATAATAAGTTAGTTAATGATAGTCAGGACATATAAAACTTCATCTTTTAATTGAAGAACTCTCTAAATCAACTATGTATTTAACACAATACATGATCCAAATTATATTTATATATAAACAGATGACTTAATATACAATGAATTTTAGGATCGCGATGCAATTCGAGCACTATATGGGTTGAGATCTACTCCTAGAAGAACATATCCAACTAGTACACGTAGAAGAACATATCCAATTACTACACGTAGAACAACAACGCGATGGCTAACAAGATACATACCAACATCATCATGGAGAACAGTGAGTTATTGGCCAACAACAGTATGGTGGACAACAAGATATAGTCCTACAACCACACGAAGAGCAGTAAGATATAGATCTATGACAACATCGAGACCGCCATCAACATGGAGAACGATGAATTATTGGCCAACAACAGTATGGTGGGCAACAAGATATAGTCCTGCAACTACGCGAAGAACAGTAAGATATAGATCTACGACAACATCAAGAAAGACAGGATACAAAACAACAACAGCACCTACCAGGAAAACGAAGATAACCATACCAAGAAGCAAAACAGCAAACAAATTAGGAAGTATATGGAGATATACAACTAAGCGCTCAACTAGCACAACAACAACGTCGCAACCAAATAAAGTATGGGTAGGATTATGGCCAACATGGACGATATTGTATCCAAAGTCAACAACTCATTCTGTAAGATACAAATTAGGATCGACCAAAGTATCTAAAAAACAAAATGTACGAACTACGATATTTAAAAAGACAAAAACAACAACATCAACAACTGCCAAAATACAGAAAATATTGATAACAACACTACCAGCAACGGAATTAATAGTAACACCGAAAGAAACAGAAGAATCTAAGCAAGTAACAACAACAACTAAATCAGTTCCAGATATAAGTAAGCTTACAACTGTGGATAGAGCAACAGAGAAATCAACTGAAACTACAACAATATTGCCAATCAGAAAAATAACTACAGTGATCGAACAAATTAAGACATTATCAACAAAAACAGTTGTAGCAAGTAATATAACAACAAAATTATTACAACGAACATCAACAATAGTATCAGAAAAAGTAAAAATACTAACAACAACCCCACTGATAGCAACTAAAAATAATACAAATGCGCAACAAAATATTTGATTAATTAAAAAGATGAAATGATCAGTAAAATAAAACGTAAATTATCAGTTCAAAGAATGAATGATTAGTATTGAGACTACCAGGGTGTGGGTGTGGGTGTGAATGTGGGTGTGCCTGCGTAGTATGAAACAAGAATGACTTATATACCCACAACCTCGCACACACACCCAAAGATAATTCAGACAATGATAAGTTTTTATCTTGATCTATAGATTGAAAAATTTAATATTATTATTGAAAGTGATGTGTTTGACACTCTCGTATTTCAAAGTAAAACGTAAACTAAAAATGATTTTCAATAAAAAATAAAAAATATGAAATCAATATATATATTGTCTAAGTCTTCGATAAACAGGTAAATTATATATCGCAATTATGTGTAACAATTGGTTCATCCATCGTACTCAATTTAAATATAATTTTTTCGTGTTTCACAACTTCATAATCATTCTGGCATTTTATCGATTCTTCACATAACGAACTAAATTCATTCCATGTCTTTATATTATCCAATGAAGCTTTACTGAATTGAGTTATTAACATTTCTGTAGTTAAATTAAATTTTTCTAAATGTTGTAATAAATAATGAAATATATCATCTTGACTTGTTGCTCTCAGTTGATATATAAATGTATTCTGTTCATATTGATACATATTGTATTGAAATTCATCGGCTTGTTCTTGCAAATGAATACAAGGATAATTGAATTGAATTGATAATTTAAATAGTTGACTTCCATCATTCACTTCAATAACACTACCATCATATTTTTTTGTATCAATATTTTTGATTGAATGCCAATAATGTTCACCACAGGAGCATTCCTCATTGCTTTGTTCATAATCTTCAACTGAGCGTTGTTTATATTCTTCAAGAATTCGTTGTCGCATACTTTCAATAGCATACGATGGATATTCTTCATCGCCTACTTCGCCATCATCGTCATAAAAATCTGGTGAAATACGATTACCATATAATGTGACATAGATATGTGCGTGATGAAGTGACTGTGCATATAGAAAGTAATGTTTTACAATATAATCAAAACGATCATCGGGATGTCTATTACCATGAGCCAATTGAAATAATAGTGGTGTTGATGAAGACATTTATTTTTGTTAGTAAAGTTAGAACAAAATTTGTTTGTCTTAAATACTGTTTCTTAAAAAGAAATTACACTGTTGTTGTGCAATTCTTAAGATAAAATAAGACTAGATAAGAACGAATATAGACAAGATGAAAAAAAATGATACTATTAGAAAGTATTTCAAAGATTTTAAGTTGATTTTCATGTATTTAGTAAATCTATTAGGATGGGTGTAAGTATTATATTTAACTCTAACTTTCACCCACACACCCCAAGATGGTGATTGATTTTACACGCCATCGTATGTTAGGTCAAATTTGCCATTGTCAGACACTCGATCATCATACCATTTGCCTTGAAATCTTTTTTCTTGAATATTCCAAATTAGTTGAACAACTATTTTACGATTAGCATCCATTGGTTCAATCGTATTTTCTGATCGATACGTTTTTGTAAAAGCAATTCGATTAGTTATATATGAATAGAAACCATTAATAATAAAATCACCCATATCATCTATACCAGATCCAATGACTGTCATCGATCGTGACTGAAATGTCAGAGAACAACGATAAGGACCATACTGGTTATTAGATCGATAATATTGACTAGTCCAAAAGCCAGAGTAAAATACAAAGTCTTGTTTTTCTGATCGACAACATTTAGGTAATGCTAAACTCACGAATCTTCTATTTGATCGTGATTTCTTACATCGACAGGATTTGTCACGATGAAAAAAGCACATTATAATAAGCGGAAAGAAACACCGATTGTATACCCACGAATCTCAAGACCAATATGTTCATAAAATACTCAGTAGTATATCTGCTTTCGCTTATGTAGCAATCTAAAATAAGAGACATTTTAATGAAAAATTTTAGTTTAAAGTTGTAATAGAAACTTAATGAATCATTGCTTCTTTTTGTGTATTCATAAACGATGCAAATGGAGAATTTATGTTTATGCCACGATCAATTTTTTTCTGTTCTTGCCATTGAATCATCATCGTCATAGTTAAATTGCAACACTAATTCAACCAACAAAAATGCTGCAGAATTGAGTACCATCAGTTTGAATGAAATAGTTGACAAACACAAAAAAAAAGAAGTTTTTCAAGGTTTTTTTTCACAGGGTAGACATGTTTAGTGGATTCTAAGGATGATTTTATTTTTATAGATGCACTGATGGAAAAAAAAATACAATTGACTTTATTTGGATGAGTGTAAAAAGTCATAGAAACCAATCCGATATTTTGCAGCTAATTAATCATTTATAACACTCGAAATTTCCATTAAGATTAATAGAAAAATAAGTTTTACGAGATGATAGCCAAACGTCAAAATACAATAAGTTACAATTTACAATCAGAAAATCATTATTTCCTATGTGATAATTCGTAAAACTTATAGTTTGTAGTTTTTCTTGTTAGCAAAAATTGCAATACATTTTATTTGAATATGTTCTATAAGTTAACGTCTGTGAAAGGAAACCTTTTTCGGTTTTTTTCGATAAAAGTATGCTAGCGTCTCTCTATTATTATTCTTTCCTACAAATCATAGTGTGAAAGAACTATATTCTAGTTTAATCGCATGTTTGATCTTGTCATTGTTGTTTTCGCCTCAAATGAGTATGTATGAATGTGAAGAAGTATAGATATAAAGTTAATCATCCATTTACTATAAACTGCTGAGAAAAAAATATATTTAACTTCATTGAAATGATATTTTATTTACTGATGACATATTTCATAAAAGATATTTTAGACGTGTGTGAATATGATGAATTGAGCAATAAATCTGTGTACCTTTATACTTTTAAAGTTTAAAAGCTTTGCACCATTTTTGATCTTTTAACCCATGGTCAGAAATTATCGATCGAATTTAATGATTAATTCTTATAGCCACAAGAATAATTGGAAATTCTTAAGCAAAATACATTTCTTCAGATGCCCTGATGAATAATATTTCTTTCACTGTTCATGTAGACTTATCTAACAGCAGTTTTCACATTTCGAAACATTTTCTTATTAAAATAATATTTATTTCTTTTTAACAAAAATAAAAAATCACATTAATAGATAGATGAATAATATAATGCTTTGAATAAATATATGGTAGCGAAAATGTCTTTAGTATACACTGTCTCAATACATTTGAGTGTAGTAAATGATGAGAAAGATATTGAGACCAATACCAGCGACGGTAGCAATACCATTCACTATGCCAGTTGCCGTTGACAGAGACTTAGCGCCTTGTACATTGTTACTTTTCTTTTTTTCCATTACCATACTTGAGAGAAATATGGCAACAAGGCCTAAAGGCCATAAACAACACAGACAGTTAAAAATTGACCATGCCATGAAATCACTTACGTTAGCACCTTGATTGGGTGCAAACACCATACTATTAGGCATTCGCTGCGGCTGCGCTTGATTCACTTTAGGATAACCAGCTTGAGCATAACCAGCTTGAGGATAACCAGCTTGAGGATAACCAACTTGAGGATGTCCAGCTTGAGGATAACCAGCTGGAGGAGGTACAAATTGCCCGTAAGATGTGTATGCTGGTGGTGGTGGCTCATTCTGTACACTGATGGCCACTGGATTCGCGAAACTGAAATTTGATGGAGGCATGCTTTGTGTTACTGGAACATTGTTTACAGCTTCTACCTCGTTATTTGTTGTGTTACCTGTCTCATCCATTTTTTGCTTGTGAATCAAGTGAATGTAATTGTTAAAACGTCATATCTTCTTTGCTCTCTGATAAGAGAATGGTAAGCAAACAATATGACTTTAGTTCTCATATAGTTAGAGAGATTTTATATATTATCGCATGTCGCATGGCTGAAATTTCGTAGACTCTTTTTTTTTCTTTCTTGTACTGTAAAAAGTAAATTTACACAATCGCAAATGAGATAGTTACGAAGAAGCTACCAGAACTATTATATTTTAATAAAACTTCGCAATTCTGTCTTTGCGCGTTTGTTCGTTGTGTTAGCTAGCTCATGATTTATTCTTTTCAAAGACTCACAATAGATATTAGTATAAAACAAAAGAGATGAACTTAGCGTGGGTGCGAATAGATCAGTTTCGTCAATAGAGACATAAGACAATCTTCTATCTCTCTTATTCATACTCTCACACATTTAAATACTCTTACTCATTCTTATCAATCTTCGACGTAATAGATGTAGATAAATTAGATTTTACTTCGCTCACATTCACTAATGAAACTAAATTATATTATTATAAAAAAAATAATATATGATTAATGACAAATAATGTAATTTATAGAATTTCTATAAAAAGAAAATTATTCGATATGAACAGAATTTTTAGAAACTTTATAATAAACAAAATAAGAAATAAATTTGAGATATATCTGATCAAAAGTTTTTTTTAATAAATATTTCTGTAACGAAAAAACACTGATGAGGGGTTGTTTTATTAAAAAAAGTAAATAATTAAATATTTGCCCTAATGAAGAAAAGATGATTTACAAAATAACTATAGCCACTCTATAACGCTTGCCAAACATCTACTGTTTATAAAAAAAGAAAGGAAAGATAGAACAAGTTAAATATCAAAATTCATTGCTGCTAAGAATAGATATAATTGTTGCATCTTATTTTCTCTAGTGAATAACTTGAATTTGAAAACAACGAATACTAAATTAAATCTAGATAACTTCATATTTGAAGTTGTTAAGAATAGTATAACAATGAAAAAGTTCTTTCAATTGATTAGATATTATTAGATGCATATAATTAGTTTTATACGATTTTCATCACATAGATTCGGTTTCAAAAGAAAATGACGATCTATACTTATATACCATTTTCTTGAGAGTGTGGGTGTGAAAGTGTAGAAGAGATAAATACCACTCACACCCACCCTTGGCTCCTGTGTTAACAGAATAAAATGACAAACTTATTTGAAATATTGAAATTTGTAATTAAATATGTATTTATTATTTGATATAAAGAAAAAAAATATATTGTTTTTAGAATAAATATTTGCCCATAATAAAAGTAGTCTATGAAATGTTTTTAACATTGATTTAAAAGAATATTTAAAGTACTATAATAAGTAATAAGAGCAATATCTATTTTTCCATCTTGATTGAAATCGCCAGTTGTAACTGCATAACCATACAATTCGGTGGTAAATCTTTGATATGCTTGAAATATTCCATTTTGTTTATTTAAAAAAATATAAATAAAAGTATCATCCCAATTTACAGTAATAATATCAATGAATGTATCATTATTTAAATCAATTAATACAACTGATCTTGGAGCTCCACCAATATAATATGTATCTCGTCTATTAAAATTTCCATATCCATCATTAAATAAAATACTTAATGTAGATGATAAGTC
Source organism: Adineta steineri (assembly GCA_905250115.1). Classification (NCBI taxonomy): domain Eukaryota; kingdom Metazoa; phylum Rotifera; class Eurotatoria; order Adinetida; family Adinetidae; genus Adineta; species Adineta steineri. The sequence goes on from CAJNOI010000258.1 coordinate 11,940, forward strand.
ATTAGTATTAACAATATCTATAAAATTATCATTATTTAAATCAGCACTGGCTATACCCCATGGTCCAATACCAGTGAAATATGTTTTTCTATTTTTAAATATTCCATTTTTTGAATTCATATTAATACTAATTGTATTATCACTAAAATCAGTAGTAACAAAATCAGGATATAAATCATTATTAAAATCAGCAACAGATACAGCTGTGACATCGTTGCCAACTGAATATGTTTCAGAATAATTGAATGATGAATTATAATAATCATATAAAACAGTAACTGAAGCTTCATGATCATTGACAACAACAATATCTAATAGATTATTTCTATTAAAATCTGAAATGTCAATCCAATATGGAGAATTTCCAACTGGAAAAGTTATTGGTGAATTAAAATTTTGATTGCCATTATTGATTAAAATGGCAATTTTATTTAATAAAGTATAAGTTAAAATAATATCTGATCTATTATCATTATTCATATCTCTAATAACAACATAAGTACAACCTAAAGTCGTCGAATATAATGTTTGATTTCGAAAGTCTCCATTTCCGGAACCATAGAATATACTAATAGTTGCATCATCTCTATTGACAACAACAATATCAAGTAAAGAATCTTCGTCTAAATAACCATTGCTTATTGACCAAGGGTTATTTCCAGTTAAATAACTTGTATAATTTGAAAATTTTAACGGATAACATGGAATATCTAGAAAAGATCATTTTAATTTTGGAAAAAAAAATAATTATTAATTTACATGAAGAATTTATGTTCGAAATATCACTTAAAATTGATGTTGTTACTAAATAAATAAATTTATTTACATATACATATTATACTATTTTATTATTACCTGCAGTTGAAGTTGTTTTCATTCGAGTTGCTCGTGTTGTTTTTCTCAAAGCGCTGGTCGTTCCTGCAAATAGTTTTTAAGTTATTTAAATTTTATTTTTCTCCTTTTAATCGCACAAAGATCTTCATTTGATTACAAAAATTTGGCCAAGAAAAGTGAGCTCCGCGAGGTGCTAGCTTCAAATTGTCGTTTTTGCGATCCCATCGTCCACATTTTACCGAGCACTATTCTGAGTCTATGCGAAGGTGCCTAGCTGTTCGTCGAACCTTCTCGAAATTTTAAAAATAGACAACCTGACACCTTCAATACTAATTGCGATCAGCACTTAATAAAGTAGTAGCGATCAGAAAATTGTTTCCCATAACTGAGCAATATTACTTACAACCCGCAAGTAGTATTCCGAGAACAGAACAATATTAGTCAGAACCCGGAAGTAGTATTCCAAGAACACAACTATATTAGTCAGAACCCGGAAGTAGTATTCCCAGAACAGAACAATATTACTCACAACCCGGAAGTAGTATTCCGAGAACAGAGCAATTGTGTTCTGTTTTGGGAATAGCACTTCCGGGTGTTGAGGTTCGATTTATTGATTTAAACTGAAACTTAAATTACAAATCAATATCGAATAAAGTGAAAGTAGTCTACATCTAATTTTAATATTTAAAAAAAAATTTTTATTACCAATGTCATATTTTATATTGATAGATGAAAATGATGACTGATAACGAATGAATATAATTACTGTAATAACACTAATAATAAATGATATTTGAATTAAGACACAACTCCAAACAAGAAATCGACATTTTGTTGATAAATTACTTTCTCTTTAAAAGATATTTTTAAATTGAAATATTAATTGAAATTAATAGTATAATTACTTTTGAAGGTGATCTTCTGGAATTGATAGTTCTTCCATCGAAATTTTTCTTAAGATAAAAACAATAAAAATTACAATTCAACTTCTTCTCATAAGGACACAAGACGATCTTACTTAATAAATTGAAACTTATCAATAATTATTTGAAATCTACTTACTTTATACTAATGATAGAAATGATTCTTGTAATTTTATGCTTGTTAGTAAATAAAAAAATGTCAGTATTTCATTTTTAAAATTATTTTTTTCTTAAAGAAAAAATGTTTTAAGAAAATTAAAAAAAAGTATTTTATTTAAGAAGTAACTACGTGTTTGTTTACTCACTGGAAATCATTGTTTCTTTTATTCAATGATTAACATATATATAAATTCGATTGAAATGATTATTTAACAACAATTTAATGTTCTCAGTTAAAATAATAATCGAGAAGATTTTCATCTTCAATTTTAAGTCAAGAAGGAAACATTACTTTCTAAAAATTAGTTTTTCTTGAAAAAATAAAAATGTTTCTAAGGAGGCAAAAGATGGAATCATTTTCCAGTGTTGCTGATTCATAAATGAAAAAATATCATCTTAACCAATTGAGAAATAGTTTTCCTCAGAAAAAAAAGATTGACCTATGTTTTTTTGTTTATTAACAAACAATTTTTTCTAAGCTATACAGACGGTCTAACACAGTTATATTGTTACATATTATTTTCAAAAAAGAGTAATTATATTGATCTCGAATGACAATAACATTTGTTTGCTGAGTAATTCAATACGTTAAGTTCTTAGGTAAACTTTATTCTTAATTCATTTAATAAAGGAATTTATAATCAAATACTATTATGATCATTAGAGATAAGTGATCAATGTCGAATCTGTTTACTATTGATTATCATACATTGTTTTAATAAACAACTAATTAAGTATAAATACCTGTTAACAAATAATATTAACAATAGGGATACTGCAAAGATTCTGTCTCTTTCACATAAAGAACAGCTGTACTTACATCTTTATTGGGATTTAGTCTATAATTATCAATTAGATAAATCTCATTTGTTTTTCAACTAATGAATTAAATGAATCATATAGAAAGAAAGATTTTTATTTAGAAACTACGTTGATTACTTTAACTATTTTCTAACTACTTTCATTATGTTGCCTCGTTTTTTTTTCTTCAACATACATCACTTTGATTATTATGAGTGGTAGAAACACAGAAGGAAAGAAACATTACTCGAATATTATCATTTCAGTTGATGGCAATCATACGTTAAGAAGTATATAGTTTAACTGTTAGTATATTAATCGTATTTCGTCCACTGTCGTTAATGAAGAAAGTACTATATATTTTCCCATCATCCTTCATAGATAATTGAGTAATTCTCGCCATGATTTCATGAATCACAGTTTTATTATTTTTATGAAAATTATAATAAACAAACATATTTACTGTTATTCATAATTTTTCTCAGTAGCTAATAAGTTCAACGATTTCTATCTTATTAACGTCTTCCATACGAAATTTATGATATTCAATTATTTACTTTATTTATATTTAGAGTATCGACTGTTGTTTTTCAAGTGATATTTATCAAACATTCCAATCTGCAATTGTTAATTACAAATCAATTCACGTTGAACATCAAAGAGTCTATCATCTATTGGAATAAACAGTATGTATTTTTTATATTTTCTTTTCGTCAATAAATGCAACTTCATCTGATTTATGTGGGAATGCACCGAGCCCGAGCCTCTCGGGGCTCGGTCAGGGTTCGGGTGTCAGAATTGATGTGAGAGTGGGTGAAGCGACTACTCTCGTTTTCACTCTCACCCACGCCCACCCTAGCCACACCCACACCCACCCACACCCACACCCACACCCACACCCTATCTCATTAACATTACTTTCATACCTAGCTTTAACAAAATTGGTGCTTTATTTTCGACTAATAGTTAAACTACTTATATATTTCGTTCTAGTGCCAAACAATAGAAAATCCGCTTCTGAATTACGGCGGAAAGCAGAGCTTTTCTTTGTGAATCTCAATTTATTTTCATCTGTTTCACCAACTATCGATGTACATCAACTTCGAAATCAACGCATTTCAACGAGATTATTTATTGTTTTATTAAATATATCATTATCTATTCTTCTCTTATATACGTCACTGATAAATATTATAGAAACAGTTAATGTCAAAACACCGTCTATTACAGAATATGAACAACTTTATGACTCATATAGTCAAACATTAATATGTGAATGCACACAAGTGTCAATCAATTATGAAAAAATTATTCAAATTCAATACACGCTACATCAAATATGTCATAGTGATTTTGTTACACAAGAATGGTTTAAATATCTTGCCACTTCGCCCGGAAATGCTGGAATATTTTATGATACATTTCGAGTGATGGGCACACTTGTATTTCAAGCTTTATCGACACTTTGTGTCCTAGTTGATCAAACAATATTAAATCGTTTAATTCAGTTCAATTCAACGCAATATATAAGTGCATCTGTAACACCTTCAAATGTATTTCAACTACAAACTGATGCATTTATATCTCAATTCATATCGTCAACAACAAATGAATTTTTACTGTCACTTGCTATGATACGAAAAACAACTCAAAGCAACGCTTTGGTGTCTGGACAATTCACTAATTATAGATTCTATCCTGGCAATGATGATTATTTATTTACAAAATCTGCACGGTACGGTGATTGTACATGTTCTTCATCAGCCACATGCAGTGATCAATATGCAGTTGTGTATTATCCTAATTTCACGGATATATTTCCTTTACCAGGTCTTTATACGGGATGTTATATAATTGAATCACTACTTCAGTCTGATCTTCAATGTTTTTATAATCAAACCTGCATCAATAAACTACAATCATATTTGGGATCGTCTACACTTATGAATGTGACAGCTCTTGATATATCACTGTCAATCCAGTATTTGGAAAACTCAACAATTGCAGATATTCTTGATCAGCTGATGGTTGAAGAATGGAATTCATCAAGTATATATGAGAATTATTACAATGAATGTCAACCATCAAGGTGTACTTATACTGTTCCGGCGAAGAATAGTGCCATATATATTGTTACAACTCTGATCGGATTAGTTGGTGGTTTAATTACAGTATTGAAATTGATAGCGCCCATATTAGTCAAGTTCGTAACGAAACGCATTTACAAAGCACAAAAACCAGAAACTGGTAAGAGATGAAAATAGCTTGAGTAGTGTTTTATATAGAATGGAGAGGGAAAAGAAGAGGCGATGTTAAACGAATGAGAATGTCGTTCTAATAGATTTAGTAAAATAATGCAAAAATATTGACCTAAGTATTTGAAAGAGCTACATGTGCATGGATGGTTTTTTTGACAGTATTTTTTATTTAGGTAAGTAAAGCAAATCATAAAACAAAATAGAAGAGAACTACTCGAGTAAGACACTTGAAATAAATCAACTTATACCTGTTTCTCTAAAACACTATCATATGCTTAAATGGTCATTTCTATCTTTACACATCAGTACTATCATTTGTATTAAAGTGCATAATATTCGATTTCCACACCAATCTAAGATGAAAGTGTTCTTTCTAGCCTAATTGCATGTATGTAGGTCCTACATGATTCACGTATGATGCTTAATATCTAGAGACAATAATGATATTTTATCCCACTATTCATAACTGCCAACAAGTAAGAACACCCCGGGACAAAGTTAGGTAATAAAATGCCAGTTTCTCAACAGAACGTAAACAGATGTATCGAAATAGATATTTTACTGCTAAAATCAACTAGAGATACATTACGGTCAACTTTTATTAAATATTTGAAAGATTAATAATCTGTCCAGAATTCTGAGGATCTTAATAAATAGAAGATTGTCTAGATTCCTTTTTATGTTCTATTAATATTCTATCATTACAAGTTTTCTAATACTTTTGCTTTGTTAAGAAACATTGGAACGAGAATCAAAATGCAGTATATTACACAAATTAAAAGAATACTTATATACATTCAATATCTTTCCATCTGTTCCGCCAAGTACTAATGAACATCAACTTCGAAATCAACGCATTTCAACGAGATTATTTATTGTTTTATTAATTATATTATTGTCTATTCTTCTCTTATATACGTCACTGATAAATATTACAGAAACAGTTAATGTCAAAGCACCTTCTATCAAACAATATGAACAACTCTATAATTCATATAGTCAAACATTAACATGTGATTGTACACAAGTATCAATTAACTATAAGAAATTTATTCAAATTCAATACACGCTACATCACATATGTGATAGTGACTTTGTTACACAACAATGGATCAATTATCTTGCCACCTCGTCTGGAAACAATGAACTAGATTACACCGACTTTCGAGTAACAAGTACATTTGCATTTCAAACTATGAACGCATTTTGTACACTAGTGAATCAAACAATATCGAATAGTTTAATTCAGTTCTACTCAAATCAATATGTAAGTGCATCTGTAACACCATCAAATGTATTTCAACTACAAACTAAAGCATTTATATCTCAATTCATATCATCAACAAGAAACGGATTTTTATTATCACTTACTATGATACGAAACATAACTCAAAGCAATGCTTTACTCTCTGGTGAACTAATTAATTTTGGATTCTATTTACCAACTAGATATTCCTTAATTCCAAATTCACGCTCGTATGGTAATTGTACATGTACTTCTTCAGCTACATGCATTAGTCAATCCGCAATTTACGGTTTATTGAACGACGCAGTATTATTTTATGTTCCAGGCGTTTATACAGGATGTTATATAATTGAATCATTACTTCAATCTAATCTTCAATGTTTTTATAATCAAACCTGCATCAATAAACTACAATCATATTTTCAAGTATTTTCACTTATGAATGTGACAGCTCTTGATATATCATTGTCGAATAAGTTTTTTGAAAACTCAACAATTGCAGATGTTCTTGATCAATTGATGGTAGAAGAATGGAGCAATTCAAGCATCTATGAGAATTATTACAGTGAATGTCAACCATCAAGGTGTACTTATACTGTTTCGGCGAAGAATAGTGCAATATATATTGTTACAATGTTGATTGGTTTATTGGGTGGTTTGATTACAGCATTAAAATTTTTAGTACCATATTTGGTGATGTTGATTAGAAGAAAAAAAGAATTCGAGAGAACAGAGACAGGTGAGATCAAACTGAAAATTGTTCTGTGTGCATTATAGAAGGTAATAATGTGAGAAGTAAACATATTTATTTCTCGTTCAATAACACACTAATACCGCCGATGTTTGTACTTTTATTGAACTTCCGAGACATTATCACAAGATTTATGTACAGATGAGCCAGGGTATGGATTGACGTATATATATCCCATGATTAGTACAATACCATATGTTAACTGTTCGAGTATGAGTGTATGTGAATGGTTATCAGTCTTCTCACTTTGCACACCAATACTCACATCTTTACTTAATCATTTGTATCGTCATTGTGCACTTAATATCTATTATATTCTATTGAACGGAGTGGGAAGACTAGAGTTGTTAGTGCTATACATCAACACTTCTTATAAACCTTTTTTCATAGAAATTAATCATTTTTTTTCTTCTCTATAAGGTGACTTCTTGTTTTTGTGATTCTTTTTAAGTGATGAGTATCAATGAACGCGTTCGAACATTCTACGAAAAAACAAAGCTTTTCGTTTCAAATTTCAATTTATTTCCATCTGTTCCGCCAAGTACCAGTGAATATCAACTTCGAAACCAACGCATTTCAACAAAATTATTCATCTTATTATTAATTATATCATTATCTATTCTTCTCTTATATACGTCACTGATAAATATTACAGAAACAGTTAATATCAAAGCACCTTCTATCCAAAAATATACACAACTATATAACTCATATAGTCAAACATTAACATGTGAATGCACACAAATATCAATCAACTATAACAAATTTGTTCAAATTCAATACAGGCTACATCACATATGTGATAGTGACTTTGTTACACAACAATGGATCGATTATCTTGCCACGCTGTCTGAAAACAGTAAACTAAATTACACCGACTTTCGAGTAACAAGTACATTTACATTTCAAACTATGAATGCATTGTGTACATTAGTGAATCAAACAATATCGAATAGTTTAATTCAGTTCTACTCAAATCAATATGTGAGTGCATCTGTAACACCATCAAATGTATTTCAACTACAAACTGATGCATTTGTTTCTCAATTCAAATCATCAGCAACAAATGGGTTTTTGTTATCACTTGCTACGATACGAAAAACAACTCAAAGTAACAGCTTATTCAGTGGTCACCTAACTAATTACCTCCTTTATGAATCTGGTGGTGCTATGGCTCGAATTGCACGGTGGTACGGCAACTGTACGTGCACTTCTTCGGCTACATGCATTAGTCAATCTCCAATGTATGATTTAGCCAACGATACGATATTATTCTCTGTGCCAGGTCTTTATACGGGATGTTATATAATTGAATCACTACTTCAGTCTGATCTTCAATGTTTTTATAATCAAACCTGCATCAATAAACTACAATCATATTTGGGATCGTCTACACTTATGAATGTGACAGCTCTTGATATATCACTGTCAATCCAGTATTTGGAAAACTCAACAATTGCAGATGTTCTTGATCAGTTGATGGTTGAAGAATGGAAGAATTCAAGTATATATGAGAATTATTACAATGAATGTCAACCATCAAGATGTACTTATACTGTTCCGGCGAAGAATAGTGCAATATATATTGTTACGACTCTGATCGGATTAGTTGGTGGTTTAATTACAGTATTTAAACTGATGGTGCCATATTTGATTGAGTGTATTATGTTTTGTATTAAAAAATGCAAACATAGATCTGCCACAATAATACCTGTGGGTCAAACATAACTGGTTTGTATTTGACAGCAAATGAAAAATTTTGCTGTTCGAAGAAAAAACTGAAACTATAATGGATATCATGCTCTTTTTTCTTTCTATTGTCTTCGTATTTCGTGATCTTTATTACTTATTTTCGCATTATTCAGCTTCTGCTTTTTGCTCGTTTGATCATCTTTTTCATTGTTATCATTTTATTATCTGTCTAGTTGCTTCAATTTCTCTTTCTGCCACCGCCTAACCATTGTTCAGCTTCGCATTTGTTCGTATGGAATATATAGTGTAGATTTCTTTCGAATAAAAAGATTATCACACACCAATCTTTATTTATCTATCGACTTAGTCACTTTCAGTGCTTCCGACTTCTTATGAGGAGACGATTTGGGATGCGGATGTGAGTACCAATATTTTGATGGAGTTACCTATTATACCACATATGAAGAGTGCTAAACAACCATACATTAAAATGGCTTCAGCTATAAAATTAAGATAAGCTGTTTCATTAACTAAATTGTCCATTTTATTTCAATATATTGAAATAATATCAATAATATCTTTGTTTCTTTGAATAAAATGATCTCTTCGTTGATCATCTCATTTTATATGATAAAGACAAAATCATACACTGTTAAAATCATGAAAAAATATAATAAATTTAGAAAAAGAAATGCTTAAATGAGATGTGACAGTTTTCTGCATGATGTATAAACATCATTTTATTCCATATCATAATACATTCTTAATTAATTCTGACATTGTACTTTTATCAGCAACTAACTTACTTACTCATACATGATTATTGAGAGTTTAAGTTTTAATATTGTTTTATTTTCAAGTACATCAGAAGAATAAAAAGTAATATGATATCCACGCTTTATTTGCATTTTTTCTGCTTAAAAAATATCGCATCAAAGGTTGTGAGATAATAATCACATTGACACCCACACTCTCAAGATTCAACAATAGCCCTTCGTCCCGTGATTTCTGAAACGAGTAAAACAAAAATATATTCGTCTTGATACGGATCGTACCATTTATTGCTTAAGCTCATATTATTGTAATATGATCTTTTGTTTTTTTTTGAAATTGCCGGTTCGAATTTCTATGGGTATTAGACTTGGGAACTAAAGTAATAGAAAATAATTAACTCCCGTTCTATAAATGTGTTTGAATATTTCATAAGGACAGGATTGAGAAAAGGATGCATTTGGTAATATCTTTCATAGCATACTTATGTTGTTTTACATGTAACTCATATGGAGAATATGTGAGAAAAGGTAAGGAAAATTATACAAAAATTAGAGTTTCTTATTTATTCAAACTGTTTCCACCTGCAGTTTCTGTTATGTTTCGTTTATGTTACTTGACTTCTTTTAAAGAAAGTTGATTGATTGATTAGTACCACTATTGACTTTGCTCGAAACTGTTCTGTAGAAAAATATGAGCAACCGTTGACAAAAGAAAAGGTTGAACTGAAACGAAGTGTCTGATCTACGTCTGTATAGTTATCACATTGTTTGATTTTGATTAATTTGTTACAATTTTGTAAGATTGTCAGGAAACAAAATAGAAAATGAAACTGTAACGCAATCGATGTAAGTTAAATTAAGTCACTAATTTTGATTTATTTTGTTTAGATGACACCGCTGGAACACAGAAGCAAATGGAAAAATTGAATAGAGGTTTAGTGGCTGTGCGAATAAGTAGTAGCCAAGTCTACATAAGTTGGCGTTTGTTTGGTACTGATCCATCAACAATTGCCTTTGTTTTATATAGGGGTTCAACGAAAATTACATCAATACCTTTAAGCGATCGTACAAACTTCGTTGATAATACTACTACAAATGATATTTACACAGTTAAGTCCGTTTTGGACGGTGTAGAACAAGTATATTCAGAATCAGCTAGTATCTGGGCGCAACAATACTTGAGTATATCTCTAAAAATCCCCACAGGTGGGACATCACCTGATGGCATTGCCTATACATATAGTGCTAATGATTGTAGTGTTGGTGATCTAGATGGAGATGGAGAATATGAGATAGTACTGAAATGGGATCCATCAAATGCTCATGACAATGCACATTCTGGATATACAGGTAATGTATATTTGGATGCCTACAAACTAAATGGCACACATTTATGGCGTATTGATCTTGGAAAAAATATTCGTGCTGGTGCACATTACACTCAGTTTATAGTATATGATCTAGATGGAGATGGAGAAGCTGAAGTTGCATGTAAAACTGCTGATGGCACCAAAGATGGAACAAATGCTATCATTGGCGATGCAAATGCAGACTATCGAGCATCAAATGGTTATATTCTTTCGGGTGCTGAATTTTTAACTGTATTCAATGGACGAACAGGTAAAGCCATGGCTACAACTGATTATATGCCAGCTCGCGGTTCTGTATCTTCATGGGGTGATAATTATGGAAATCGAGTGGATCGTTTCGTTGCAGCTGTTGCTTATCTAGATGGTACACGACCAAGTTTAATTATGGGAAGAGGATATTATACTAGATTAGTACGAGTAGCATGGGATTGGAGAAATGGAAAACTTACACGTCGCTGGACATTTGATAGTTCATCATCAACACCAGGAAATAATGACTATTTTGGTCAAGGAAATCATCAAATGTCTGTTGGGGATGTTGATGGAGATGGAAAAGATGAAATTTGCAATGGTGCAAGCACTATCGATGATAATAGTACAGGATTATATGCAAATGGAAAGGGACATGGTGATGCTCTCCATATGACGGATATAGATCCCGATAGAGTAGGACAGGAAGTTTGGCAATGCTTTGAGAGTGTAAGCTCTTATGGAACGACTGGATTAGGTTTATTTGATGCTAAAACTGGTCAGACCATATGGGGTGTTCCTGCAACCGGTGATGTTGGCAGAGCTATGGCTGCTGATATAGATCCACGTCACAAGGGTCTGGAAGTGTGGGGAGCAGCTGGTGGATTATATAATTGTAAAGGTACTCAAATTGCGACAAGTAAACCATCTATGAATTTCGGTATATGGTGGGATGGTGACCTTTCACGAGAGCTTTTAGATGGAACAAAGTTGGATAAATGGGACTATACTAAAAATGTATTAAATCGATTAATTAGTTTCTATAATTATGCTGATGCTACTGACAATAACGGAAGTAAGAAAAACCCAGGATTGGTTGCAGATTTGCTTGGTGATTGGCGCGAAGAAGTTATCTTTAGAAGTAGCGATAATACCAGACTATTGTTATTCACCACAATAATTCCCACCAATACCCGTATCTACACACTGATGCACGATCCACAATATCGAGTCGCTGTGGCATGGCAAAATTCTGCTTATAATCAACCGCCTCATCCTGGATTTTATCTAGGAACAGACATGCCTGAACCACCAAAACCAAATATAGTATTGGTTTAAAATTTTTGCACTTCACTAATTCAGTTGTATCTTAATTATTTTGACCTTTTGAGTGTGAAGTGTCTTTGAAAAATAAAAGCTTTACTCGTAATTCGTCTGCTATTAAAATGTAAAACATAATGGGACTGCTGACATTGTAAATTAGGTGTATGTCATGGTCAGTGGCATTTCTATCGTAATGTTTGTAATAAACCTGGTAGATATCGAGCAACACCACATAGTCTTACATCAGGAAATCATCTTATCACACCCATAGGTCACTCGCAATTTTTAATATCTCATCCTTTACGTTTGATTGTTTCTTTTTACTGAGTATGTCTAATCCAATTGATGGAACAATGTCAATTATAGATGATCTAACGATTAATCGAGTAGAAATAAATATTATGAACCTATGCTGCAAAATATGTGACAACACTCATTTAAGTTGTCGGTCGAGATCCAACACAGATTTACAAGCGAATATCAGCCAGAAAAGCTCAAATCCGCTGATAACTTTCATTACGTATATTTTTCTTCGTATATTGGACTACGAAGATTAATTATAAAATATTATTATTTGGAAATACTTGTGAAATGCTCACCCAATTTATGAAACAGATTGAGCTAAATAAACCTGTCAAATACACAGAAACGAAGGATAAATGTTGACATATTGTCAAACATATTGGAAAAAATAACAATAGAAAATATTAAATTCTTGATTATTATAACTCTGATTCATACATCTGTGAGCGTCAGGATGAAATAGCACCGCATTGTATTCAGCTATAGCTAATGGTTATGAGAACACTTTAGAATAATAATAAAACAGGTTTGAATCAAAGTTACATATAAACAAAGTATGCATACAATCCCTGATGTGAGTACAACGGCAGTAAAATTAGAATCACAATCAAGAAAACGTCCAACTGAGGAAGTTATCAAATGTGTATCTTCTGTTCTTATTCCTCTTTTGATTGCTGTGTTCACCGTCGTTATTGCAATCATCCAATTCAAAAATGCCGCCGAGACACGTATTCAAGATTTGAAAATTGCAGAAGAACAACGAGAGCAAGAAGATAGAATACAAGAAAAGCGTAGAAATGAAGATCGTTCGATAGCCAAAGATAATCGTGATAAAGATTTTGAAATTGCGAATCGGACACGCGAGCAAGATTTGCAGATTGAAAATGATCGGCGAGTAGAAGATCGTCGAACAGCCGAAGCTAGTCGACAGAAAGATTACGAAATCGCCCGACAACAACGAGAACTAGATTTAGTTCTAGCCGATAATCGCCAAATGGACGTCGTTTTAGCTACCTATTTCAAAGAGATGTCGGACTTATTTCTGTCACCTAACTTCACTCTTGGAGATAATAATATCATGGCAACTGTAATTCGAGCAAAAACACTTACTGCTCTTCGACAAATGGATACAAAACGAAAAGCTTACATTATTCTCTTTCTCTTCGAATCGAAAATGTTGACAAACAATCAACATCCAATTGATTTAAGTGGAGCAGACTTGGACGGACTGGATCTTAGCGTCAGTCCACGCATGCGATACATGAAACAAGCGAGTTTACGAAATATTTCGTTGATGCATATTTCACTTGCCAATGCAACATTTGCCAATCGTGATCTGTCCGACAGCAATTTTAATTTTGCTACTCTATCAAACGTCAATTTTGAAGGTTGTCACATAGAGAGAACATCTTTTCTTAATGCAACACTGCAAAATACTAAGTTTGGTGATGCTTTTGTACGCGATACAGAATTCTCTGGCTCAGATCTAAATGGATCTAATATATCACCAATTCAGATGCGTTACAACTTGCTAATGTTCGATGTTGTTTTACCCTCAGGCTTTCTACAACGTGATCCAAACTTATTGCTGAATGGTGACGCTGAACAAAAAGTGTGTTCGAATGGGACTATAGCTACAATTGAGCTTGAAGGTGGATGGGAACCAGTTCGTACTAAAGGCCTACACCTTGAGAATCCAACACTTTATGAATATTCACCCAATGTATTTCGTCAAACTGGAACAGGAGCATGTTTCTTCTTATTTCTAGCGTTCGTTCATGGTGGCATGACTGTTAAAGTTTATGTTCCAGATCGTCTAAAAAATGTGCAACAAGCCTCATGGCGTGTGCGAGCTCAATGTGGTTTTTTGGGTCATCAACAAGAGAGGACTCACTTTGAACTGAGCCTTGTAGAACGAGGAGATGTTCCTTCCAAGGAACTTATTGTGGGTAAGTGCTTACAACTCATAAAATAGTGAGTTTCAGGAAGAACAGAAAAATAGTTCTATTGAAATTACTCGACGTTTTGGCATGTTTCTTTATTATTATTTTGCTATTTTTTCTCCTCAAATTAAGAAAATTAAAGCTGTTTGTATATATTGCCAATAAAATTTGTTTTTTTTTGGTTTACAAAAGTTTTTGAGAAAATTTCTGTTATAGTGAGGTTTTGGCAATGAAATTCAAACCAAACAATAAACCTATTTCAATATTAGGAGAAAAATTTTGTGAATGTGAATTTTACGAATAAAATCGATGAAAAAGGGAAACATATCGTATCTTTATAGTCTATTTTCTAACTCCTATTTTAATTTTCAGACAATGTTACTACACTGAGCTCTGAAATAGGCGTAAGAATGCCATTTAACTCCAAAGCAACTTATGTGGATTTGACTATTGAATTCAAACGTGACGCAAATGTAAAGATTAATGATTCATTTATCGGCTATTGTGATAACATTTATCTAGCTCTTGATCGATCATTTTGGTTTCCCATTGTCGATCCATGGGAAGTAGCATACTTAGAGTACGGATAATCGCTTTTTTACGGACATCTTGAGGGTGTGAATATGACCATTATCTCATATTCTCACCATCACCCATATCCACTTCTCAAGCTTAGAACATTTTAAATGTATTCTATTATTTAAACTAATTGTAGCTGTATGTAAACATCATACATCTTCTTTTTTCTTTATTGTCATTTATCAATCTACTTGAATACATTCTTTACTTTATATTCAAGTAACCTTTTGTTGGCAGTCTTTTTGACCATTTTAAAATACTATAGTCATTGCATTCTCTATATAAGCCTGAACTCTCTTTTAAATAAATGTAGTTGATTCAAAAAGTTCATTTCGATAAATAAGAAGTTATATACAAGTGAAGTGTTGATTATTATATGAATTTATCAACATGACCACATATTAACGTAACGTAAATTAGCAGCGGATTTGAATATTTCTTGCTAATATTTTCTCATGGAACTGTTCCAGTTGGACGTGTTGGATGCTGAACTTAACTATGAATCGAATAGTATTATTTCCTTAGCAGGATCGTCGAACAAAAAACAACTTTTTTTCTGTGAATTGCTGGCTTTTAGTGTCATATTCATATTATTTGTGTCGATTTCATTGTCATCAGTACTGAAGTTAACTCAGGAAAACAGTTGATAATAATTTTCTTTTGAAAACTACGCTTTTGTATTACCACCTTATAAAATGCTTAGTGCAATCTATCTTAGGTAAATTAGAGAATGTAGATGTGATACAGTGTGAATTAAGGTGAGGAACGGAGTGAGTATATGGGTTGAAAATCTATATTTACACCCAAATCGACGTTTTATTCATTGTATCTTCATTAAAAATCGAGAATGAATCTCAGATAGAATCGATCTTCATCGATTTTATTTGAAAACTGTTTATTAAAAGCGATACATATATAAATAATGAAACAAACAACATCAACAATAAAATAGAATACAACAGAAAAGTGTTTTTCATTAATAAAAAAAATCAAATCTTTCATTCAGTTACGTGCTATTATTCTATTAAGATGATTTGTCATTGACATTGGTTGAATTCGTGCTCTTTGTCGAAAATGACAGATTTTTGAAACCAAGTGAATTAGTTCTTCTCGATAAACTCGAGCTGAAAGAATATAAAGGAAAAATGGTGTAGTATATGATAAATAAAACAAAATTTGAGTAATTGAAAAGCCAAAGAAAAACTCCGATGTTGGGATAAAATCTGATGGAATTATTAACAGTAGATATAAAACACATAATGGTGTATTTAGTAGAATATAAAGAATAACTTGAAGGAAAAGCATTCGAATTAGTTGACCTTCTGTGCGGCGATAACTTCTTGTTACTTGTTGTAGAACTCGCGATCGAGTTGTATTATATATTGTCAGGAAACCAAATATAAGCATCAAGATTGGAGGAACAGCCGCAAATAATAGAGCTTGGATCAAGAGAAGACCTTGATTAAAAATTGATTTAGATCGAATAGTGCATCCATATCCATCATCATATACTTCATATAATACAAGAATATTAATATACCATAATATTGAATAAATAATAACAATCAAAATGAAATATTTGGCAACAACTATGCTACTAAATCTTCGTAATATAGTACTGGTTGAACTTGCACAAAAACGATCAATAGATGCTAAGATTATAGAATATGAAGAGATAAATGGACATACACTTACTATATATTGGATAATTTTACATGATACATTGGACACCATTTGCCCATTGATATTAAATCCATTCGATAAGAAATAGTTAATAACAAAAATTAAATAGATAAGATTGCTCGAGGCAAGAGCTAAGAAATATTTTGAACATGCGTGACTTCGTAGATTAGGTCGATTGAGTATAATTATATTAAGAGAATTTCCAACAATACCAGCTACTATTATGATTGGTAGGACAATTTGAGTAAGTTTAATAGAAATTTCTGTAAGGGATGCTGACATATTTGATCTCTTCAGTAACTTTTACTCAAATACCAATGTATATATATATGTTCCTGATAATAATTTTTGATTTGATTTTCTTTATAATACTAAAATTAAAAATATAACCGTGCTAATTAGTGTAATCTTCTGAAGCCTTTTATATTATAGATAGAATTAGGAAGATGGTGTGATTGATCTATAATCTTATCTGCACTCACTCTGAACATGGAAAAGCTCTTAGTAAACTACCAGATTTTAGCTCATGAGTTGTATCAGATGTTGTCTATGCTGCATTATGTCATTTTAGTTGTGAAGGTAATTCAATATGCCTTTCATCGATTTTAAGAGTTTAAAATACAACTGCTATAGTTATGTTAGTTTCGCAAGCAATGAAAAGTTTTGATAGAGATTTTATGACACTTTTAAATATAATAGATGAGATTCTATTCACCCGTTCGTTCACAACAACTTGATTTAAAGGCTGCTTATAAAGTTAAAAAGTTAATATCAATAATGCATGTGATCGGACAAAATATTAACAAGCTATACTAATCTAGAAAAACTTTTCAACTTGTCGAATGAATATCGTACAAAAATACGAATTAAGTCAGAAAGATGGGAGAATACAACTAAATCATTATTATATGGGTATTCATCTTTTTTGTGAAATACGATCTATAAAGGATATTGAAGGATATACTGACAGAAACTTTCATTCACTCATTCCTGCATACACAAAGTATTGAGATCATCAAAGACAACGATACACTGTGACTAAGAGCTCTTTGCCGAATCCGAAGTAGTATAAACAGTTCTTTCATGTCTAATAACAATGCATTTTACAAAGAAATATGTTCTCTCTTGACTTGTATACATAAAGACGCACTACAATCTTTTAATTAAATTCAAATAATAATTATCTTCATTCATATACCTTAATTACATATAAATATGACTTTACTTATCTACGTTTATAGTCATCAGATACATCTATATAGAGTTAATAGGTGAAAAAAGAACTGTATTAACAGTCATTTATATTTATGAGATAAATCTAAATTAAAAACCAACAAAATCATACTTGCCATCATTTCTATCCACTAAACAAGTGTAAATGAAAAAAGGAGCATTTTATTTAGATAAAATCTACTTATTATCATCCATGCATACTCATTAAATAAATCTAAATAAAGAAGATGAATAAATGATAAAAGTAAAATTATAATGATCTTCATTCATATTCATCAAATAATTTCAAATAAAAACAAAAAGGAAAATTATTTTTTTATAGAAAATTAGACTGACGTCAGATAATATCTGCTAAATATATCTAAATAAAAAAAGATATAATTGAAATAAAATTTTATATATAATTGTTTATTCACACCCATTATATAAATTCAATATATGAAAGAAATAAATGGTAAAAATGAAATTATACTCCGGATTAGATGTACAAAATTAATGTGAATAAATGAAATGAATACGTATATGATTAAAGTAAACTTATCCATACTGTCAATTTCATCCATGAATTAAATTTAATTCAAATAAATTATAATTTTATATCAAATGTATGATTTGGCTTCTATTTCCATTCGGTACAATAAATCTGAGCAAAAATATAAATGTTAATTAGCTTTAAATAATATCTACTTTGGTCTCCAACATAGGAGAAATATAAATAGAATGCAAAATAATTTTTCTTTCCATAAATGTATGATTAGATTGATATTTCGTGGAAGAAATAAATGACAACGAATTGTAAAAATGGTATGAATGTTACTGGACAGAGTGACTGTTTTATGTGATCTTGATATAAAATTAAAATAAAACTTGATGAATAAACATAATCTTCGATGTCTAAATCCAAGCTGCTATTAATAACTAATTTTTTCGGTTTTCTACGCTAAATGTGAAAGGTGAAGAAAAATCTGATGGCACGAATTATTCTCGTAATAGAAAATGACTACTTTTTTTGCTGAAATAGACTACTTTATATGTTTCATCGTAGTTTCATATGATTTCCTTTGCATAATAATACATTTATTTCACATATTCCATCATTCATATAGAATACAATTTTTCATCATAATTATTATACAAAATGAAAATAAACTAAAAAAAGAGATTTTTATTCGAGTATTGAGCCATCCACATGAAATTAAATATGTACAGTTCTATACTTTCCTCTCCTGCAAAACATACAGAATAAAAACTCCCCTTAGTTTCTTCATTTCAATCATATTCTCTATAAATTAACAAATTATTTTGAATAAGTGAAGAAAATATAAAGATTTCTCTGTGAATCAAAACAACAACGTTAACAACTCAAAAGATGAAATAAGACAAGCTAATAGAACTTGGATTGTTGCCTTGATAAATTGCATGGTATATCTATATGTTGTTTTAACCAAGAATTTGTTTGCGCACATATTGCCGTGCATTTATGTTATAATTCTTACAGCACATTGGACGATTATGTGTTTTCTGATAGGAACGATCGATATCCATGTTGGAAGTGCCGAGAAATGAAACTATAGTAGCTAGATTTACTGTCATGGTGTTATGGAGACGGTTTTCAAAGTTTATCCAAACGCCACAAGCGTTGTCGTAAGTAAATAGTTTTGGTTTTATTAATAAACCATTAATTTTTGTCAACATATTTGTTCAGTGTAGTAAAGTTACAAAAACTTGTTCAGATAAACTTGAGGGTGTGGGTGTTTCTCTTCTCTTAGCGCATATCCACATCTAAGCTTAAATGCATAAAAACTTTTGACGAAAAGATTTGATATAGGCTCAACTTATCGCAGCTTAGTTATGATACTTAAATAAGCTTAGATTAAATTTTAGCATTTGGCATAAAAATAAGTGAAATAACATGATTTTTTTAATCAATTTTGAAAATAATGTTTTCGAATACAATAAAAATATTTCTTAGAGTAAAGTGTGCGAATAGTGACAATCTCATATTTTCATTCAAACTGAGGATTTCAATATAGATGTTTCAATCATCCCTCACTCATATCCACCACACTCAAGTTTTTACCGGAGATATTGTGTGTCAGAATACTATTCTTAGTATTCATCGCACCATCGACCTTGATTAGTATTGAAATCATGTTTCAAATAACGTCTCATAAGTTGCGCTTCCTCTTTTAAGGACATCGAATCTGTAAAATTCTTAAATGTTCGTTCCATAGAAAATACTACTGTATCAATAATTGTTGCTTCAAATAGAGGATCTGTCAGTGATTGTTTACTTTTATAATGGTTTGTTTCGAATTTCAGTTTCAGCATATTGCATTTAGCTTGCTTAGTGCTCAACTCAATACGTGATAAGTTGGGTAATGACGATTGTTTTGTGGTTGAAAATTGAAACAGCGAGTGATTCGATAGGTTGAGCATCGAGGTTCGTGTTGAAGGTGCCTGTTGAAATAACGATTTTGGCTCATTCGGCGAAGAAAATGGTTCTTCTCGCATAGCTTCTAAAAAATCGCAATCGCTTTGTTCTTCTCGCATAGCTTCTAGAAAAGCGCAATCGCTTGGATCTTTTCCCCAGTTCATTTCGTGCAGAGTGAGCTGACCTGTACTCATACTTAGTGGTAATGAACGTCTGCGCAATCCTGTTGAATATCTTCTTTCGAAATGATTATTGACCACGTCCTGTAACGATGTAGTTTTAACAAAGTCAGAATTTCGATTCGTCGACAGTAAATTTGATCTAACATTTTCATGGAAAGTAGGCTCGTCAACAGTTGACGAAGATCCAAATTTTACGCATCTTATTGTACGATGACGAGACTTGGTATATGTCAGATGTTTAATATCATGATTATGTTGTTCACAAAGATGGACAACTATAGTCCACAATCCAGTATCCATATCGTGATCTATAGATTTGAGTTGAAAGATGGTACCTACAGATACAAGAACTTCGTATTCATTTGGGATTGCGCTTTGAGGAGCAATATATGCGTATGGACGAGTATTTTCATACGTTGTATTGAGATGGAATTCAAAAATGGCAGAGACAACGTTTTTTCTGGCTGCTGTTAGTGCATAACCACTTGCCATTTGCTGATCAATAGTGGTAGAAATAAAACTTGCAAATGTGACAAGTTCTCCGACATTTTTCTGAAGAGATATCAGTTCAGGTTCAGTCAAACCTTGACCACGATAAACAATAAAATCTTCTTCGTCCAGATCGATATACTGACGATGAATAGATGAAAGCTCCGAGTAAAGTTCATTGATGAAGAAACGATAGGGATGAATAAGATCTGGGTCACCCGTTCGGAGAGCTTGATTTACAAGTCGATACACGAACGAATCTCCTAAGAACAGAAATCAAGTAGAGTAAATTCAATAAATATTATATTACTATAAATCTGAGTTTTTTAAGTTAATAAACTTATTGTACATAGTATTTAAATCTCTTGGATCGGAATTTTTATGAGTAATATAAACTTGTAAATTTTTCCCCTGCTCGCACAGGGAGGGCACTTTCTTTCTATATATTAATGGGCTTTATTAGGGAAGATACTATAATGAAAAACACTCAGCCATTTTTTCATTAACGGTACTTGTTATCCGCTCTCTCAAACAAAATCAATTATCTTTTTCTAGAATTCTTCAAACCAAAATCATATCAATCTTTTCGGATGCATTCTGATTAGGATGATAGTTTTTACTTTATTAAGATCATTTACTGCAGTTTCCACGATGAGTTTCACACATTTTACGACCTAAAGTCAGTCCAGATGCGATGAAACTTTATGATTTCATCAGTTCAAAGCGATCTTTAGGTAGCTTCAAAGTCGGAAAAATCTATTTTTGTATTGGCAAAAATAGTTGTAATCAAATCAGAAAATTGCATCATTCGAATGACATTTACCAGAAAGTTCTATTCAGATAATGTAACATTCAGTAGAAACAAAAATTCGTCATTTTGGGTTGGATAGGCTCTAATTGGTACCTCATCAGTTTTAAATCGTTTCTATATTGTTGGTAATAGTATATACTCTTTTCATCTGTTACTATGAGATTATTGTGTCTTTATCAGAAAAAAATGTAACAAGCATTATGCTTACGTGTATACCAATATATCGTTTTCCTCATATTTACATCTGGTTCATTAGTGTATTCTTTGTCAAATTCATCGATTCTGTTCAGCTCCTTTTGATTATGTTTATACACAAGTCGACATTTATTCAACATTTCTTCTTTCATTCTTATACGATCACCAATGTCTGTGTATAACGCCATGTAAAGATCTATATGAGACATAAGAGAGACAAAGGGTGCATATTTGTCACTAAGACGACGCATTGATCTTTCGATTGGACGAATTGGACTTGTCGTGTCACTACGAACGTCATTGCGTATCTCTAAGACAAGACGTTTGATATTTTTATATGAGTCTATACGGTAAATGGCCTTGACGTTTGGACATTCAAAGACTTCATCATCACGTTCCACAACCAAATAAATAGTCAGTTTTGTTCGATCAATTGATGCAATATAATCAAGACACATTTTACGTTCATCGTATATTTCGAGAGAGTCAAATGCAGAGCGAAGATATATTTCTAGCTCAGTATTTAGTGAAGAACGTAGCCATATTATTTCATAGGGTATTTGAAAAGGTTCATCGAATAATATCTTCTTGGCGTCATGTTGACATTTTATATCAATAAAATCTTCAACCAGTGAGTGAACAAAGTTGGGAGCAGACCATTGCGATCCATGACCGTGTACATGATATTCGTATGTGAAGCGACGAAGTTGTTGGGCTAACATTGAATCTGGATCTGCTAGCGGAGACATTGAACCGAACGGCTGTGAAAAGAAAATGATTGCATGTATTTGAATTATATATATCAAACGGAATAAAATTGACGTTGGCGAGCAGCGTCTTGAGTGTGTGGGTGTGCGTGTGGGTGAGGGTGTTAGTCTGCTTCTAATATAATCCACACTCACACCCACACCCTCAATTCTGTAATGTTTCAACACACTAGTATTCGTGACATAATAAAACAAATATACTTTCGTTTCTTATTGTTTCTAGATTCAGGAATAACTTGATGTTACTTCCTCAAAAAATAACAAAAGTAATTTAAAAGAGCTATGCTGATAGCTTTGAGCCAGATCACTTGTGTTTTTTAAAAATCATATACAAAATGTAGCCCAAGATTACTTACTTTGCCATCGTAGAAACAGCTTGAAATAAATATTAAATGATCCGAATTGGTATCGAGCTGATGGAGGAAGTCAAGACATGTATCCATAGTAGTGAAGAATTGTGTATTAATGAAAACAAGACGCAATTTTGCTTCAGCATCTTGGCGAGTGTGACTATCAAGAGGTTCTCCATAATGTAACCAAACAATTATGTAATCTGCCGACGCATCAATGCGTTCCAGTGCTAAATGAACATCGTTTTTGCACAAGTTTCCGGTCTGAAAATGTTTTCGAAAGCTGCTTGCTGCACGCTCAAAAGACAATATCTTCAATAATGTCCCTTGATCTGAATCGTCGTCAATGCAGGATAATAAGTCAATCATCGCATCGTGATATTCTTTATCATGCTCCCTCTGTGCCATTTGAACTCGTGTTTGATCACAATAGTGAAAGTAACTTTCTTGTATAGATAACGTCTCACTCTACCGCACGTCTTTCCTTCGAAAAAATTCCGATGGAACCTCTTTTTTTTACAAAATCTATAATTGAATAGAAAATATACTTCATAAATGAAGAAAAGAGCGAGTCAAAAAGAAGAAAGCTTTGTAACTCAACTGAAAAACAAAGAAAATGAACGCAGAAAGGGTCATATATTGTTCTCTCACATTGCGTTTTTTAATAGGTAGACAAAACAGGCAGAAACAAATAATCAAATAATGAAAAAGGTAGAATAGAGTGACTATTGGAATATGATGCCGTTTTCTTCCCACAAAACAAATAAAAACGAAAGAAAAAGACAAAAACGCAGAGTAAGATTTTTCTCATGTTGCAGTATTGTTTTTATTCCTCCAAAATCAAACCTCCTGAAAGTAAAGAATGGATTTGAATAGATAAATAGATTAGTCAATGATCACTTCTTTACATACGAATAAATGTAAGCAAACGCAGACGAAAATAATTGATTGAATTGACATGTATTTTGTGAATAGGTGATGATACTAGCAATTCTTAAATGACCTGTGACCACTCACTTTATACACCTAATTAAAAGGCTAATGTAACGTTGTGTTTTCTCTCCATAGCAGCTACACTCATTATATTCCTAACGATCGGTTACTCATACGAGGCGCAATTCTTTAATTCATTTCTTTTTCTATTTTTTCTCATTGTTTTGTATGATAATGACTGGACGGACGTCATCTTATTGTTGAGAGAATATTATTTTCTAAGCAATTTATTCTCTATTATATGTTTTTTACTTCTAACTTGAGACTGTTTAATACTAATTTTCTCAAAGTAATCAATTTCGGTTTGTCTTTTTCAGTAACATAGAATAAATCGTCAATTTCTTTTTGATGAATTCCAACACAACTGTAACTCACAAGAGCTTTTGTTTTCAGGACAGTATATATGCAGCCTTGTAAAGAAAGTCTTCCTCTCTAGACTAACACATAACGTTGTGAAGTCAACAATTTTCATACAAATTATAGCTCCTGTGATGCTTTCTATTATTCACCTTGTCAATACCATTTCTATATGAATAAATGTTCAAACTATAGATTGAAAAGAATCTCAAATGGATGCTGAACTATTTGTTCTACTACAAGATGAGCTATCATGTACGCATCAGATGAGTGATCTTATGATATAGTCGTTAGAGCAATCATCCTATTCCGCAATGTTAAATATTGTGGAATCAGTTCCTTCCAATTCAGAGAACTTGATAGTCATGGCAAATAAGGCCTATTCAACTTTGATCGGTTCTCGAAAGTCAGGAATCTGTAGGAACCAAATCAATGTTGAAGGAATTGTATGATGATCGAGTTTCTGGCATTGGACGGAACTGATTTCTGCTATATTCAGCATTTTGGAATAGGATGTATTCTCATCTAACTGTCATATTCCCAACTTACATCTTGAAAGAAATTACAAAGTTAGTATAGATATTAGAATTATTCCTGGTACTCACCAGCAATCATACTATCAAGATAGTACTAGAATGTGCGTACCTGTCGTTCGATCTGACGCTAAAGCAACGCCGTTTAAGCAATGATTTTGGCATCCTCTCTATGCGCTTCATGTCGCTGAAGTGAAAGAAAACATTCCTTTTTCTTGCAACTATTTTTGCATCATCATCGAGAAGCACTAATAAACAGCAACAATGCCAATAAAAATATGCAGAACGAAAGCGGTCGTCATGAAAACATTCTATTGCATTCTTGTTTTATGATGAAAAAATCATCGTAATTCACCTTCGTCACATGTCTCCAAGGTAGTAATAATGTATTTAAAAAACTGAAAAAAGAATGTTTGCTAAAACTTAATGGCAAATATTGAAGGGCACATGGATGTGTATATTATATTTACTTCACACCCATACTCTATTACGATACTGCTCGTAAATCTGAACAAATTTGTATCGATTGGAATCATGAAAATGCTTAAATAAGCAATGATATTCACATTCATCATTTAGAACACATTAAGGGTGGGTGGATGTGAGAAGTGTAGGTGTTCAATGGACTCACACCCACCCTTTATTTCATTCTTTTTTCAGTACATTTTTTATCGAAAAATTCTCAATCTTTTATATGTTTTTAAACTATGATGTGGGAGTGGGTATTCTCCTTCATCTGCACTCTCGCATACACACATCCATACTCTCAAGACAAATCCACACTTACACCTACCGTCAATAAGATCAGATAATATCAAATTGGACAGACAATCTTTTATTCATGCAGATCAATTAGATTTTCCAGTAAAGAGTCAAATGAAAAATGAAAGAAATTTAAAATTGGACATTGAAAAAATATGAAAAAGCAAAATATTTCTTACTGGATTGTTTTACATTATGACTTAATCGTTACGTATACTATAAACACTTTTTTCTAACCTTATACATGGAATATTTGAAACTTCAACAGCTTTTAGAAAGAATTTTCGATCACTTACACGAGGCTTACTGATTAAATTTGTTTATTCTACAACGAAATGAAAATGAACATTGAATCGATAATTTTGATTTTGTTACAGAATAGTCAATTGAATCATTAAAGTTTTTCATTGGGCAGTAGAACTAAGCACTAATACCTATCAATTTAAAAAAAATGCAGACTGATATGTATTTTCTGTCTACACAAGGTTGCATGATAGAATCATTGAAGAGTGACATAAATCGTCGCTAATCATGCCCTTACCTCTTCCATCTACATCAGACATGTAGATTCAAGAAATAAAACTTGAATCTTAAAATTTTAACTAGAACTGTTTCGACTTGAGTTACCGTTTAAGTTTCTCACACCAGCATACAACAGTGTGTCGACGAATACTTACCGTGAGGTAAAATAGGTAATTACCGTGTTTTTACACGTTTAAATGATGTTGCATACTTTGCTGTACACGTCATGTCATTTGTTCTGCAACGATTTCTATAAATGTTTTCTTTGTGAGTGATTAATTGACACCTGATGTTTTCATATCATTCTATTTCGCATGTATTGCAGGAAAAAGTGCTATCAGACACGTCCAAAGACGAAATAGTGAGACACCATCTATTTCACAAATTTTTTGAAGTACAGTGAAGTATAAATCAACTACCAGTGAAGTATAATAAAGTAAAGCTCACCTTTATTACTAATGTTATAGTTTTACTAGAGATCATCTTGAGGGTGTGCGTTCCTTGTGTTCATACATAGCCACACTCACACCTTTCAAGCCTGAAATCTAAGGCTTCTCTTCCAGCATGTCTGACATCGAAGAAATGACTTTTGTTAGGCATATAAAAATTTTCTATACTTTTATTCTTTAAATGAAACAATTTCTTATAACATTGAAAATAAGAACCACATTTACTGAGTAAAAAAGATCTGTTCTTATTCAATAACAATTTTAGTTACAATAATTATTATAAAGAAATTATGTTTCAAACAAAGCCAGTAAGCTCTAATTCATCTCAAGATCTTGATTTTTTCTTTTTCTGAAATTCTTTTCCATATTCCACTAAGTAACACCGACATCCTTTTAAAACTACTACATCCCACATTGATTTCAAAAAATCAGTCAGTGTTGGATAGCCCAATTCCACATACGGCATGCTCCGCCTATTAGTCCTTGCTTTGAATCGATCACAAAGTTCAGTAAATGATAGTCCATTCTCTGGATTTTCACAGGAAAGTAGAACCGAACAAATCTCATTTTTAACTGCGTCATAAGTTTGTGATGAACCATTATGAATCTGGAACATATGGAAAGAGTTAATTTTACAATATTTTTGTAGTCATACTCACTTTTCTTAGTCGATTCTCGTCTTGCTCAACTTTCGGAGCTAAATACAATCGCATCGGCGTTTCATCATTCTTCATTCGTATCAAATCTTTCATAGATCTTAGAAATCGTGTAAGTTTTTCAAAACCAAATTCTTCATGAGGAATATGAGCATTTCCATAACAACGTTTGTATTCTTGGCATAATTCTGTTAGAGTAAGACCACCGTCAGTAGAAAGGAGAGGCGAAGACGTCAGTAACTGAACCAGTTTATTTTTCGTTTCTTCATAAAGTTTTTTCTGACTGCTCTCATTCTTTTCTTCTTCATTCGCTTTTGAAATTAAATAACATTTTGCTGGCCACTCTTCGTAGTTCAGTTTTATAACATCTCCCATAGTTTTCAACAGACGTGTTAATGTTTCAAATCCTAATTCTTGGTGAGGAATATTACGATCTTCGTAGCGTTTGGAATATTCACGACACAATTCAGTTAGAGTAAGGCCGCCATCTACTGAATATAGATTGGGTGATATAAACAGCTGGATGATTTCATTTTTAGTTTGTTCGTACAGAGGACTGGTTTGATAAGCCATCTAAAATTAAGGAGTGAAGTATAAACGACATTTTTTACTGATTTAAAAATAGTGAAGAAAAACTACAATCTATGGTTTTCTTCTTTGAAAAGGCAATGAAAACGTAACATGTTTGTGTTTTAGCTTAAATAGAAAATGTCGCCTTCCTTATCAATAGAATATTGTTATTTCAGTAGTCCTTTCGTCCGTCTATGACGCTTATCTGTCTTCTGTTCTGTAATGTTGAGCAAGAGTTGAGGGTGTAGGTGCGAATCAGAATATGGATTTGGCTGTGACTGTAATATAAAATGAATACTCACACTACACCATCAAGATGATTCATGTGAAACTATGACTGACGTATCGCCTGTGCCTCTCAACACTACTGAGGATAAGGGTGCGAGTGAGGGTTATTTTCTCCTCGCTCTCAACCATGCTTTATTTCAACAAGTCGGTTTATTTGGATTTATTCATCGATAGTACATAACATATATTAACTGTAACAAAAGAGAGCCATACTTCAGGAGAGTTGACCTAAGTGTTGCTGTCATTCACGTATATCGAAATTTGTTTTATTATTTTACTATTCACTACTTTCAAAACTTTATCGCGAAATGAGCATTACTTGCATTTAGAATCAGTGTGTTTTGCTAATAATAAAATAGATTTCACTGATCGATATGATAGTCATACTCTACTAACATTTGACAAGATATCTAAAGGAACAGAACTGTACTTTAAGATATTATGTCTTATTAGCAATGACTAAGTTGGATCAACTAATGTAATAAGTGCATTCTATTAAATTTTCCTAAGATATATCTAGAAGAACGATAATTGATCTAATGTCATATGAGGAGAACATCAAACTTAAAGTATTTGGGATCCATATAAGTGGTGATATAATAGATTTGATAAAAGCATTCAGCTTATGTATTATTTGTGAAATAAATTGACAAGAAATGACAAAAAAATAATCCTCACTCTTTTTCATATTTCTTAAAACTTTATAGTAACAAATCCTCTCTATTTAATTAATCAAGACATAAAAATATCTTTATAAAGAAAAAAAAATATGCTGTATTCTTTAGATATAATTTTTTTCATCAACTCGATTAATTTACGAAAGAAACAGTAAACAGAGATATATTTTTCCCGGTCCTAGCAGATTCGAAGAAGAAGTATTATACTGTTCAACCATCGAACATGATATATGATAATTAATATTTATTCTCTTTTTCAATAGTAAAATAGAACTATTTTTAATTATTCAGATTTATCTTAAGAAAAAGTTTTAAAAATGTTCTTAACATTAATATTTAAATTTTCATTATTAATGAAAGAATATAAAAAATTTCTGTATTTTTCAAGCAATGAAGATTTGCTTGTCTATATCTTTTAACATGAAACGAAACAGAAGATAAAAACAATAAGTCAAACAGTAAAATGAGAAATATAGTAGGAAATAAGTTTATAATATTACTTAATGTTGAATAAGTTCTAAAAATTACTTTAAAATATGTCATTATCTGTCTTTAGTTAGTCAATGCATGTTCTTGTTTTAAAATTACGATCATTTTATAAAAAAATTTCGAGTTATTTGTCGTCCGATGGTATTTTAAATCTATGAAATAAAATTAAAATAAATCTGCACTAACATATTTAAAAGAACTTAGTCTTATTGAAGAAAATTAACAAATGAAAATAAAAAATCATTTTCCTTTTCTAACTCATTTTATTACATGATTTTCCTTCTTAATATATATAAGTCTGACTTCAACCTTTGGATATCACGTAAGCTAGAATCGAGAATGAGGAATCAAAAATTTTATTGAGAAACACAATAAGAGACTTTACTATAACACATCTTGCTCTATATTGAAAACAACGTAATATATAAATTAGACCAAAATATAGTTCAGATGATAACGTTTTATTTTTGAAAATAAAATAAAACAACCAGAAATATATTCAGAAGATAAAAAGAAGAGATAATGTATTGACCAGAAAAACAAGAGAAGGGGAAGATAACCAAAAAACAACATTAATATATATTGCATCAGTTGTAACCAAGAGAAAATAGAGAGAAAAACATGAAGGAGGATCAAAATGCGATAGGTATATATGAATGGTAGTAGCGTCAATAAGAGCCATCTGTTGACGTTAACACAATTTATTCTATTATTTCATAATGCATATGTATTTTGCTAGATGTTTTGCGAAAAATGACATTGTTTATTTATATTTTTTGATTATAACTCTCGACTATTAATCAATCATAATATAAAAATAATATTTTTTTATACTGGCAAAAACACGCCAGCTTTAAGGAAGAGAGATAGATAGTTTAGAATTCTAGATCTACATATCAATACGATCGTTATATATAGCTTAGTGCAAAGCGGTTAAAAAGTACGAAAGGTTCTCAAATCGAGAGAGCTGACCCATATGTCTTAACTGTTCAGAAGATCTTGTTAACAGAAAACAATATTTCTTTTTCTTATTCGCGTCATCATGTTAAAACATCTTCATCCTCTAGCATAGATGTGATTAAAACACTTTTCCTACTAACAAACTTGTTTCAGAAATTTCTTTTTTTCCGTTCTTAGTTTAAAGTATTTGCAACCAATTTCTAATAGATAATTTTTATCACTAAAGCATAAACTCGAAGAAAAATAGCGGTAAAACACAAGATTATTAAGTTTTTGCGCCTTATTCTCGATCGTAATTAGCGTGTATTTTATATATAAGTATTTTCCGATCACAAATACAACGTTCGTTTTGATAAAAAATATATTTTCCAGCTCTTCATCTTAACTAACAATTTTATTTATCCCATTCAACTATATTACGATGGACATTTAAGCAGAGATGCACAAGTCCTACTCACTTTTTTTGAATGGCTCGAACTCGACTCGTCTATTTCTGAGATTAAAAAGTTGGCTCTTTCCGTTATATTTGCTAGCATATTAAACGACGTTAGAACCTTTCAAAGAACATTTTCTTCATTGTATCTTCATTAAAAATTGAGAATAAATCTCCAATAGAACCAAAATTCATCGATTCCATTCGAAAACTGTTTATTAAAATCGATACATATATATAAATAATTAAACAAACAACATTAAGCATAAAATAGAATATAATAAAAAAAATCAAATCTTTCATTCAGTTACGAGCTGTTGTTCGGTTAAGCTGATTTGTCATTGACATTGGTTGAATTCGTGCTCTTCGTCGAAGATGACACATTTTTGAAACCAAGTGAATTAGTTCTTCTCGATAAACTCGAGCTGAAAGAATATAAAGAAAAAATGGTGTAGTATATGATAAATGAAAGAATATTTGAGTGACTGTAAATGCAATGAAAAACTGCACTGTTGGAATAAAACTTGATGGAATTATTAACATTAGATATAGAATACATAATGGTGTATTTAGTAGAATATAAAGAATAACTTGAAGGAAAAGTATTCGAATTAGTTGACCTTCTGTACGACGATAACTTTTTGTTACTTGTTGTAAAACTCGTGATCGATTTATATTATATATTGTGAGGAAACCAAAGACAAGCATTAAGATTGGAGGAACAGCTGTGAATAAAAGAACTTGAATTAAGAGAAACACTTGATTAAAAATTGATTTAGATCGACTAGTGCATCCATATCCATCATCACGTAATTCATATAATACAAGACTGTTGATATACAATAATAATGAACAAATAACAACAATCAGTATGAAGTATTTGGCTATAACTATGTTACTAAATCTTCGTAATGTAGCATTCGACGAACTTGCACAAAAACGATCAATAGATGCTAAGATTATAAAATATGGAGAGAGAAATGCACATATATTTCCTGTATATTGAAGAATTTTACATAATGCATTCGACACCATCTGAC
The DNA here is from genome assembly GCA_905250115.1 of Adineta steineri. Classification (NCBI taxonomy): domain Eukaryota; kingdom Metazoa; phylum Rotifera; class Eurotatoria; order Adinetida; family Adinetidae; genus Adineta; species Adineta steineri. Next base: position 43,738 of record CAJNOI010000258.1, read on the forward strand.
CATTGATATTAAATCCATTTAATAAAAAAGTACTAATAATAAAAACTGAATAAATAAGGTTGTTCGAGGCGAGAGCTAAGAAATACTTTGAACAAGCATGATTTCGTAGATTAGGTCGATTAAGTATGATTATATTAAGAGTATTTCCAACAATACCGGCTACTATTATCACTGGTAAAACAATTTGAGCGAGTTTAGTAGTAATTTCTGTGAGGGATGCAGACATGTTTCTTCTCTTTGATAATTCTTATTCAAATACCAGCGTATATATATATATGTTCTTGAAAATAATTTTTTTATTTCGTTTTCTTTATAATACTAAAATAGAAAATATAACTATGCTGATTAGTATAATCTTCTTACCAGTTTTTATATTTTAAATATAATTAAAAATAGTCTGTGACAATAATGATGCTTTCACTTTTAGAAAAAAAAACTCGTGCTGATCCTCTATTCTGAGGACGCTCCCTTTAACTCTCATGATGGTACTTAAATACATCAAACATAGATGTAGTGTTCATCTTGATAGAGATTTGCATTCAATTAACAAATGTAATCTTATTAAAAAAAGCTAATTCTCGTCTGAACTTTATCTGGAAGATATTCAAATTATGAGAGGAGGTGTTGTACGTATAGATGAGTAGGTTAGCCATGATAAATACACTCATTCATCTCTCACAATTACATTTTGAGAGCTGAGTTGTGGAGAAAGAATATTTTTTTGCGACGGTATTAATGTTGCTCGCCTACCTTCTATAATGATGAATAATTAACTAACAACTATTTTATTAAGTCCTTAAGATAAAAAATGTCATATGAAAAATGTTATTTTCTTTTCAACAGAAACGTACCTTCTCATAGAAAGAAAAAAGAGCTCAAAGTGCAAAGCTATAAAAAGACATTGAAACTAATAGTACTAAGTAAGATAAAGTATGAATCTTTCTTTAAAATGACAAGGCCTTGATGAGAGATTTAGTCTGAGTGCCATTTTTTCGGTTGAACTCTACATCAAATTTCCTTTAGGCGATTCAATGATTAGTGAAACACTGTATTCAAAGATAAGTAAAATCTTTCTGAATCCAAAAATCTAAAGGGTAATCAGGATTGAGTTGGCAGGATGTGACTACAAACAGATTATATTTAAAGTACGTTTTTTCAAGTTCATCGGAACTCTTTTATTTTTATTTCTTTTTTTAGAGTGAATCCTGCATTTACATGTTGCCTTTACTTGTAAGGAAAGACAAAGAATAAATGACGTACATCAAATGCCTTGACGAACCGTTAATAAAATGTTGTTCACAAAAATATGAGAACTATTTACCTACAAACTTCAATATATTTTTATTTGGCTTACTGGCTAAGAGCAAATTAAGTATTTTTCAATAAATCAGAGTGCAGTCGTTTACATGAGAGAGATTAAAATTAAGTGAGACGTGGGTGTGGATCAGACTATAGATCAATCACACCCTCATAAATTTGATATAAAATGCAAGTTTATTATTTGATGAACAATCTCCAAGTGATATATTTACAATGGATTTAATGGAACCAAATATTGCACTAATACATGACAGAATTGATTTTGTTGTTAATAATTTATCTGTAGAAAACATTATGCATGAGAATTAGGATTGAGAATTGATATACAAGTGATTTATATGTAATATATAGTTTATCCTCAACTAAAATTCTTACTTTGCTTCGGACAAAAGAAATGAGCTCGAAACTTTGAGTTTACTTACATGTTGAACTCACTTCTTTCGACCTATTCCTTTACATAAAATTGAATTTATCTGTTTTTTAGGTTATGAAGCTTGTTTCCTGGTGATCCACAAAAAACGACATAGTTATACACTATCTGATTCAACAGATCAAACATGTATTATGTATTATAGCCAAGTTCTTTTAGGAAAATCAACAATAATAAACACAACTAATTTAACCTTAGTTTCAACACCAGTAGATTTTCACTCTAATATTGAAAAACATAATACACAATCTACGGGATATTGTATTTGATATGAAATAAAAATAAGTCTTTTAAAGATTTCTGTTTCGAGAATAGTAAAAAAATTTTCTTTAATTATATGTTATTATTTTTATTAAATAAAAAGAGAAACTTTACAGATTGATAGAATCAAATTCAAAAAAAATTATTACAATCGCTGGTTGTTTAAACAACGTCTGACACTTTTATACGCAGACAAAGAACTGCTAGTTGCATAAACTATCGTATGAGTATAGATGAGGATGAAATGAGTTTAATACAACGGCATTTTCATACTATCAGCTACGCTAAAAGACATATATTTGCCTACATGCTCAAAATCAATTATGTAGATAGTGTTCTCATACTTATATTAGCATTTATTTTATTCTAAAAATAATTGTGAAATCAGTTTTAGATAAGCAAAACTCATCAATTAAATATATTTCATAGGTAGTAATTATATAACACTGCTGAATGTCGATGTTTTTTGAAGGGTGATAAGATGTACGAATCTGATGTGAACGTGTTTGAACAATTGTAGTTTAGCTTTCCTGTTAGCTCAAGTTCGAGAAATAGTTCTAATATGAAGTACTAATCCTGTACATAATATCTTCGATGTATTCAATTAGAAATTCATCAAAAAGCCGAGTAAAATCAATGGATATGACGATCTCGTTGTCATCGTTTGAATGTTTTTATTTTCTAACCTATTCTCAAATTCAAAATGTGAATAGGAAATTGATTGATCCGGTAGAATTAGTAAACTACCCGATGATAATGAAGAAAATGGTATGAAAAGTATTTAAGTATAAACAGAAGAATTGAGAAGTTGCTGAAAACGGCCATTAAGTTTTTCTCATAAGTAACAAGTTAAATCGAATATTTTGCATAAAAGAATTCATTTGGTCAACTTTTTTGATACAAACAATCAATCGATCAAGTTCATGTATTTTAATGAAAATAGAAGCACGTTTCTATAATGCTGTATGATTACTTTACTTTGTTTTTTATTCGAACACCTAACGAAAGAAAAGAAAAGAAGTAAGTCAATATCATTTATCATATTCTCCATGCGACTAAAATCTATTAAATCACATAAAAATAACAAAGTATTACAATGCTATATTATATTATTGTCGTTTCACGATGATTTAATTTTTATTTCGTATATAAAAAGAAAAGCATATTCTGACAAACTACCATTAATACTCATCAGATTATTTTAGAACCTTCAAAGGATGAAATTATATTTGTGTTTAATATCATTTATTTTGTGTTATTACACTGTAAAATGTGTACAACCATATTTTCCTTCTCAAATTGTATTTTCTCCTGATAATGGTGTAACAATTATTGCAGTTGATGAAATCAATCAACGAGCTTATAAAGCAATTACTATGAGTTCATATGCAAAAGAAATCTCATACTTGATGAAGAATTTTCCAGGTGCAATTCCTGATTCTCCTCAATCAAAATATTATGTTCAATTATTAGTCGATTCTCCACCTGAGAATTGTATCTATGGTACCTATTGGAAATATGGGGGAAATACATTTAATTCATTTCCTTCACATTGGACTAATGGAACGTCATATGAAATAACAAATTATATTAAATTTAATTATGAAATGATACATTCAGATAATTCATCTGTAGATGAAGATTATTGGTATGCAAATGAAAAATGTCAAGTTGATGGCGGAGAATCTTATCCATGTGAAGAAATTTATTTTAAGAAAAATACTGAAATGCCTCTTCGATCAACACGAGTTGCTCGTGGAGGATGGAGTGTTTTTCAAATGATAACATATTATAAAGTGATATCAATGGAAAAACCAGCAGATAAATTATTTGATTCAATTCCAGCTGGTTGGCCTATCGCTTGTCAAGATGTGATGCTTGGACTTCTCTATTATCCACAAACATCAAAAGTTGATCTAGGCCAAAGTGTAGAAGTTCAAGTTTGGCTTATAACTCCTCCACATAGAATAAATGGAAATGATACTGTTAGTATTCAATGGAAATCAAGTGAATGTAACGATTGTTTGACATGGACACCAAAACAACTATCGTTTAATATTGAAAATTTTCAAGAACGACAAACGGTAACAATAACTCGTATCAAAAATGGTGCTGAAACAACTCTAACCCCAACTTTTACTGGTGGAGGGTTTGATCTTGTTACACCGTATAATTATCGCATCTTTATTAAATAAACTTGTTTCAACTTTTTTTCAGCTCTATAAAATAATTGTAATCTTGAGGGTGGGTGAGGGTGTGGATGTGGATGTGACAGTTGTTCTTGTCACCCACCCACACTCTCAAGATATCGATTAACAAACTAAGTAATATTAAGCACAATGAAACTTTGATATTTGTGTTTTCTGTTGTAAGGACAACATTGATTGCACTCGTAAGTAAAACTATTGCGATGGTTGCTTTTACGTATGTAAAAAAAATCTATCTCTTGTAATAAACAATACTTATCAATAAAAGTAAAATAATCTTTCTTTTAAAAATACGCATTGTGGGTATATTTGTCAGCTGCTAGTTAATCGTATAAAAAGTGAAGTACGTGAAAATATTTATACACTTTGGTTCTATCGTTTACTTTTATTACTAGGAATGACTTTACTCAATCTTGTTCTCATTTTATGTGCTGGAGTAACATCTGCATTAGTTGCTGACTCTTTGTCTGAACCAAGTTCACGTATGTGTATGATCTATTGTCAATACGGTTTCCAGCGTGATGCTAATGGACAATCGATGTGCGTATGCAAAAAAAGTCCATGTGAGGGAGAAGAAACCCCACTGGAAGGTTATTTTTGTGGACGTAGCATCAATCGTCGTGAATGCCCATCAACACATGAGTGTATAATAGCACGAAACGATGCTTATGCTGTCTGTTGTCCTCGTGCTCAAGAACTACCAATAAGTAGTACGACCAAATTAGGTACTTGCCCATCAACAGCATCAGGCATGATGGGCATTTGTATTGCTCGATGTACTGATGATAGTAATTGTCCAGGTGACCAAAAATGTTGTGGTGGGTGTCCTCGACAATGTACGAAGCCTATCTTTGCATGATCAATGAATGATTAATTTTGTGTCAGTGTGCATAGAATTATTATAAAAATAAATAAAAAGACTATAATATTATCATCCGTACCGAATCAGATTTATCGATGATTCTATTTCTTGTTGCTTTGTAGAAGAAGGATCTTTAAGAATAATATATATGGCTAGTTCACTAAAATATATTGTGCACTCTTCACAATAGAATATCATGAATCAGTATAGGTACGAATATTTTAATTATCTCAAATCTAAATTTATCAATGTTCTTAAATATCAAGTGAAAACTGCTCATTGAAGTGTTAAATTAGATCTGTAGATGTCTTTGAAGATTGAAGGATTTTTCTTATTTTATTGGAAGATCTGTAAATTATTAACTCCAACGTCAAGTTCTTATTGAATGATATTTCCCTCACCGAAATCTTTATTTTCTCTGCTTCCACCGTTTTCTTAATTGATAAACAAAGAAAAAGTGAAATATTAACTTGATGTTGAATACATCAACACAATAACAGCTTCGCGAAGCTAAAACTTTTTCAATGTTTGAGAAATAAAAACGAAAAAAATCTCATCTCTTCTATATCCAAATTGGTTTTTTTTCGATTAGATTTCGATTTAATAAATCTTGTTTATGAAAAAGTCTCTTATTCTTAATTTAAAATATCATTGAAATGGAAAAGATTGTTTTGGTTAAAAAATTAGAAATATCTAACGAATATCTTCAAATAAGTAATAACTGGTTTTTGTTTCTTCTGTTTTATTTATAGAACTATTGATTATCATTACCGTCTGCATCCTGTCTCTTTTTAGATGTTATTTTTAAAGAGAGTAAACAACAGAGAAAGACGTAGCTTGAAACTTTCCGACTGATTGAATTTAATTTCATACTAATAAAAATACATGAACTCGATGAACAGTTCGATTATTGATAAGTTGAATTTCAATGAACAAATTCTAAAGCACAAATGTTGAGTGATCTTAAATTTAATATTTCGAAAATTAAAGAATTTGTCTTTCAATTGACAATGTTATCTGATATTCATTATTTTCAAAATTAATATACTGAAGTGAAGAGAAAAGAAACGACATGCTTCATCATAGAAAGACAGAGAGAAAGAAAGAATAGAAAGGAATGCCAAATCCAAATTTTAGAAAAAAAATAGCAATTCTTTTTCTTAATGAAAACCTGTCGAGTCAGTTCCAAACGAATTCAATATCGGATTCATTTATTTGAGTACGAATCCTTGGCATATTGCTCATGTTTATCAGACTTACGATCACTATAAATCAGTATTCACTTCTTATTTAAAAAAAGTATCAAATGAGTTTCATTAAACAACAATGGAATTTGTTTGTATCTATTGAGACACAATATTTTATTTGAATAAACAAAAACAACAATAAGAAGTGAAAAGAGTGACAATAATGAGATAATAATACGAATTCAAAGAAATGTTCTCTCTCAACTCCACTCCTGGTTTTAGTATGAGAATCAGTCTATTCATGGCGTAGGTCTTGCTATCGGGGTAACATCGACTACCTGCCGTGGCGGTCTTAACATCATACAATATAGTTTCTTTTTGATTTGTTTGCGTAAAACTGGAAACTGACATAATGATACGAATGGAAAGAGAAGAATAACCGAATAACTCAGAAAATAGAACCAGAGTTTTGGTTCAGTGCTGCTTTCCCAGGACCAACCACAGTACTGAGCAATATATATGATATATAATGGTAAATTTAAACAAATATTGACACCTGAAATTAAGACTAACTGAATGATCATTCGCCGTTGTTTCCGCCATTGTGGCGATAAACGAAGACGTCTTTTTTGCCACTGAACACGCACAAGAAGGCTAGTACTAATAATACTTTCTAAGATAACTGGAACACAATAGTTAAAAACCGTTTCCCACGTATTAAGAAATTGATATGATTCAAGACACGGATAAATACCACAGTATAGAGCAGAATAATCATAGACATACTCACAAGGTAAAATGAAAATACCAATAATATAAAAGAGAATAACATAAGTTACGATGATAATCAAAGGTAAGTAATGGAAAAAAAATCGTCCTCGCTTATTGGCTACCCATCGATCATGGAAGATTAAAATATGTCGTTCAATGGCTAGCCAAGTCAATAGATTAATGCCTAAGGCATAAAAGCCATTATCTGCCAACATCCAGAGAAGACATACGATGGGTGCCGATGGTCTTACAACACTATTACGAAGAACAAATAGATATAAACTAACATCCAATAATTGAACGGGTAAGTTAAAGATTAATAAGAGAAAAATAGTATGACTATACAATGCACGGCGTTGAGTTCGATCAATTATAATATGAATAATTATACAAAAACTACAGATAAGTGAAGGTATATCAAAGAAAAGTATAAGCCAGAAACGGATTGATCGTGGTAATGAAATTTCTGGAGGGATATACGAATCTTCAATACTCTCTGAACTGTCGTTAGTTGACATTACTGACTGTGTAAACAATACTTGATTACGAATGAGTTAAATACGATGAGTATTTCAGATGAAAAACAAAATAGAAGAATGATATCAAACAACACCTTTCTTTTATATTTTTCACGAGAAGGATGTTCTATAACTACATAGTATATAAACAACTATGTAATCTAAACGATAATGAATGGTACCTTCATTTCCGTCTCGAATATTTATCTGCTTAATGAAATGGCAGATAGTGATGACGTCTGTATTTTTCTTACTATTCATGGAATATACTAATTATAATTACTAATGTCTAATGGAAGACATACCATAAGCAATCAGTCTAGGCATCAACAATCTTTTTTTTTTTCTTTTTTACTGAACAAACTACGTCTACAACAGTATCTTTTATGTATTTGTTGTATGAAAGTCTAAAATTAGAAGATCCATGTGCAGTTCATCTAATTCAATTTGATCATATTTATTTCTTTGCTTTTATTCCGAAAATGAAGAATCGAACGTTACGACCTCCGTTCCACTAATATAATCATATTCTTCTTCTAAAATAGAATGATCAAGAATTAATCAAGTAAAAAATATACTTTTATTAAATATCTACTGTTCTATATATTAATACTATTGGCCTAAAATAAATAGCAGACAACACCGACGCCCTAGGCATACATCCACCCACACCCACACCCACACCCACACAAGTAAATAGCACGAGAAATAAAGAAAATACATATAGAATTATTGAATATATAAATGTTTTTTGCAGTTTGAGGATGTGGGTGTGGATGAGAAATGATTGTAACAACTCACACACACATTCTCTAAGATTATACTATAGTAAGTAAATCATAGTTTTATCCCTTGTACCCAAATTCCAGTAATATTTCTATCGTCTCCTGCATTAATCCATTTCTCAAATATAATATCCATTTCATCGTCTTTCCAATAATCAAATGCTTGATCCTCCCTGTTACAGTCGATAAGTAATGCATCAAATTGCTTTCCCACTTCAAAACTTCCAATTTGTGAATTAATATTCAAACTATGTGCACCTCCAAGAGTAGCCAAATAGAAAGCAAATTTAAAATCAATAACAGGATCTTTATGTTCAGGAAAAATCGGTAATATAGCATTTGAACGATCAAACGAGACAAAATCCATTGTTCTATGTCCAAAAACTGCAGCTCGAACGACAGGAAGCATGTTACTTGAATATGCTCCTCCAACATCCGTTCCTAAACCGACGGTCAATCCTTTTCCAATAAGATGTTCTATTGCCGTAATTCCTTTGGAAAAAAGAAAGTTTGAAATCGGACAACTGGCTACTGCACTTCCGCTAGTAACCATTTCATCGATCTCGTTATCTGCCAAATAGATGCCATGAGCAAAAACTGCTTTGTTCGTTAAAAGACCTGTTTCACGAAATATGGCTACATCACGTCCGTTCCCAATATCTGGATAAAGACAATGTACGAAAGCAACCTGATCTGATGTCTCCGCAATGTGAGATTGGATATGAACATCATATTTCTTCGCTAATTGTCCTAGTCGAGAAAGTAAATTTATCGAACAGGTCGGTATAAATCTAGGAGTAATGACAGGGTGTATCAAAGCATTCGTTCCAGCTATGTTTCTTCCTTTTTGCATATCATGAACATAATTGATGAATTCTTCTGTATTTCGAACACTTTCATCTGTCGTTTCAATATAAAAATCTGGTGAGTTTTGATCTGCGCATACTTTGCCGATGTATGCTCTCTGTCCTTTTTCTTGACAGATTTCAGCTAGAATTTTTGTTGCTTCAAGATGTATCGTCGCAAAATATTGAACTGTTGTCGTACCATTGCGTAATAATCTAGTGACCAGTTTTGTATAAAGATCACGTGCATACGAAGTATCAGAACATCGAGCTTCGTTTGGAAAAATAAATTTCTGAAGCCATTTAAGAAGAGGAACTTCTGTTGCACTTCCTACTTGTCGATACTGAGGGGCATGACAATGTAAGTCAATAAATCCTGGACAGATAAATTGACTTTTACTTAGTTTGATAAACACGTAGCCTTGATATTCGTCAAGATTTTGATTCGTCGATGCTTCAATAATTTCAATTTTGCCATTGTTTACAACACAAACATGTTCTTGTCTAATTCGTAATGTTAATGGGTTGGGTGTATCTATTATCGTTCCATAAAAGATATATTTGTGATCAGCCATTGTTCAATTATTTTGACACGTTAACATAAATTACTAACAATAGTAAGAAAATATTTTAAAACGAAAATTCTTTTTTAAAGACTACGATAAAGAGCAGTCACAAAAAAAATAAAATACGAAATATCATTCTTACATATATCTTTTACATGGGCTGTCCTCACTATCTACATTACGTATATGCATCTTCTTATCCTTTTACTTTTGTTCTATTCGTTTCTTTGTCTCTCCTTTGTATACTCTTATATAATGTTAAGATACTTGTGATATGAATACAACAGTGGTAATGAAATAGTGAGGTAAAAATCATACGCCGACATTAGTGGTAATTCTATTCCACCAACTCTTCATTGAGAACGCTACATTCATTACAGTGATCGTCAGCTCTCGTATACTGCTGATATAGATGCAAATATTTGAAATAAATATCTTGCATACATCTCTTACCTTGATAAGATAAATACTTGATGTTAAATGCAGAACAAAATTTAATGTTGGCAATCTTGTGAGTCTTTTAGAGTGTGGGTGTGCATGAAAAATGGATATATTACCAACACTGACACCCACCCGCATCCATACCAACATCCACATCCTCACCTCACACCCACACCCATCCACCATAGGAGCTTGTATTATGAAAGGGAGGGTGGGGAGCTACTTTGTTTTTTACACTGTTCAATGCATAACAAATGAGAAAAAAAGAGGATTATTACATCTAGATATATGTAGTGGTAATCCAGGTTGTGCGAAACCAGCATCATATTCAATTTTTTGAAATTCCAGCCCATGAAACTTACTCGCAAAAAGTCTAGTAGCATAATAGGGTTTTATTTTTGAAAAAATATATGTTCGGATTTACAAAGCTCGATTTCATATTGTGTATTTATACAATCCTTCTATATTTTTTTGTAAAATGAAATATTTCAAAGATTTCGAGTATTTTTATCGTCTTCAGCTTTTGTTTCTAAGAATACTCATTTTTTTGCAACATGATATGGATCAGTACCGAGGGTTGGTTGCGAAATGGTAAATCAACTTGGTCGGTAAACTGATCGATTGAAATCAAATGTAGTACCGAAAAAATTCCGGTGAAACAGACAAAAAAACCAGCGAAAAATTTCGAGCATTTTTGAAAAACAATTTTTATAGAAAAATGGACCCAATTATGAGATACACTCTTGCACAAAAGTATTTTCTTCCTCTTTATTTCTTTGCTATCATACTTTGTACAAAATTTATTACCAAGTAGAGATATGACTTGAGAGTTTTATTGTATTGTGATCTGCATACCATACTGAAATAAAACTCTCAAGTCGTCTCTCTACTCCGCAGCAAGTTTTATGCAAAGTATGACAGTAAAGAAACAAAGAGGGGAAAGAATTTTGTGCGAGGGTGTATTTTCAGAGAGCATGTATGAAACATCCAACAAAACTATCTTTTTAAAGTGAACCTGACAACAAATAATTAAATAACCTGTTTTTTGTCCCCTTTTTTACCAACTCTACCAGGAATTTATGCGGTATCTTAGCTTTTTATGGCCTGAAACAAGATCGACAAAGAAGACTCTTGAAAAACTGCCACCCGTAAAACGGCCATCTCTACGGGTCGATTGATTTTTTTACAACCGATCTGGTTCCACTGCTGATGTAGGCCTATAAATAATGAGTTTAAAGAACTAATTATGAGTGAAGTTTCAGTCACATAAAATTTTGTTAATATGGTAATAGGAATTGAATGAAAACTAATCATAATCGATGTCGAGTTTGAAATTAAAATGAAAAATCTTTGAAACTGTGACGAACTATTAAAACCATTTCACTTGGAAGAAAAATACATTGGTGAAACAACAATATCAAAAAAGACGTAGAAAACAGTTTACTCTGTTCTGTTTCAATTCTTTGACGGTTTCTTAAAACGCAATTGTATCTATTTTGTTTATATTTTTCAATAAACAGCTTTGCAAAGACCAGTAAAGTAAACTATATGTAATTATCTTTCCGTTTATTTTTGTTTCGTTCACTAAGATAGATCTTCTCATTGTTTGTTTATTAAAAACCAAAATTATAAATATTTGAGAATGAAAAGCTTTGATTTTTCGCAATGAAAGTGCGCGTCACTATCGTATTTTTCTTCTGGTTTCGAGAGAAGGTTTCACGATTTTATAAGAAAAATCATCTGATTAACCCCTTTTTTTAACGAAAAATCCGAACTACTTAAAATTCGATTTGACAACCCTGCCGACGCCCGACAATCTCAATAAAAGTATCTCTTTGAGTATTTTTTCTGAAAATTTCTTTTGTTATTGTGCAAGCCTTTAGCATATGAGACACGATGAATACACACGTCATTATTGTGTATTATTCCATTTTCATACATTTTTCCACGAACGTCAAACAATGGCATGTGCGTATGCTGCTCGATTTTTACAAGAAGAAAAGCAAACGAATGATGATACTGTGTTGCATCATTGTCGAATATATAAGTGAGTTCTCTATTTTCACAAATATTTATTTTACACGTGTTCTTACGAAGCTTTTCTTTTTCATAACAGAATTCTCCAATACGCGTCCGCCACGAATGTATACTTCATTCTTCCTTATCATATTAACTTTCATAAGTTTTTTCCAAGAGATAAAACACAAACTTTACTATATATAGCTTGCGTTTCTTCTTCTTTTGATATTATTTTCATTATTGTGAGAAATAATGGCTGGGAAGTTGGATGCATACAAACTGCTCGGTATCGAGACGTGCGCATCAGAAGTAGCCATTCGACAGGCATATAAAAAGCAAGCTCTACAATGGCATCCGGACAAAAATAATAATGATCCAAATGCTGAAAGTATGTTCAAGAATATCAAAAAGGCATACGAAACATTGTCTGATGTCATCAGCAAAAATGAATACGATGCAACAAGAGACGACAACAATGATGACGATACTATTATACTGGATGCTTTCCAACTAAATGTCGGTAAACGAATGTCAGAGAAGTTCGAAGAAAAAATTAACCGATGGATCCTTGAGTATCCAAGGCGGACATTCGTGGATAACAGCGACAGTGTACTCTCCTCAATCGTCAAAGCTACATCAGCCAAGTACAGTCAAGAAGTAGATATGAACGGCACGCTGACAATCTGTCCAATTTGTTTTGAACGTTGTTATGATTTTACCACACACTTGCAATCACACACGCGGAATTTTGATGCATGCCTACGAGCCATTTGCAAAACAACAACACTAGAGTCTCATCTAGAGACACTAGTCGCAGAACATTGGTCTTGGATACCAATTGATCCTCCACCGTCGAACTTCAAAGGAATATGGACTAGTCCGCAATGGTCTGCTGTGCCTCGACTAATTAATGAATTCGCAACAGCTGTCGACATTCTCAAAGGGCCATCGTTACAAATTAATATGTCAGAAATGAATGCCACTGCTAAAATAGATCGCACAATTAATGAACTCGACAACGCTCGAATATTGAATATCGCAGCGAATATTGACAGGATGAAGCAAGCGATCAAGCAAGAGAATCAAACTTATCTTGCAGAAACTAAGACCAGTGTGGATGAGGATAATAAACATCGAATCCGGACAGGATCGAAAATTTGTATTGTAGATCGACCGGACCTTTCTCTTGCAGAAGTTACGTTTATTGTGCAGCCTCTTCCATCTCAGAACTGTACACGTACCAAATGTTCTGATTGCTCGAAAAATTTTATGTTTCGTCGTCGATATCAATGTCGTATGTGTGGAGAGAGTCAATGTAGCGATTGTCAAGTAATGCAAACATGTCGGCATTTGGGCTATACATCACCAGTACGCATTTGCCATCCATGCTCTAAAAGCAAGGCGTTAATTGTTGCGAACACTCTCGTGCACTACATTCAAAAACAATGCAGACGTGGTCATAACGCATATCCATACCTTTCTCAGCACTTAGCATTGTTGGCTTATTACAGATCCGATACTCGACACGATCGTCCTTTATATGATGAGATAAGCCATGCCAGTCCATCGCCGATCGACATACAAGCTTTCTCCAAAGTAGAACACACATGTGATGAATGGTTTGCTTTTGCTAACAGCCGGAGGAATGACGTTTCCGCCGTACTTACCTGTTTTAATATCATCTCACAACAATTTCGATATGAAGAATATCGATGGATTAACACAGCCGATCATTACTACACAAATGGAATGATTCCAATGGGGCTTCTTGCTTCCCGGCAGGCTAAATTGGATACTAAACAGATTTGGATTCGAGGAATGAGCAAAATACAGAATAAAAAGCATCGTACACTCATTGCTAAATACACGACGCATCAAATGCATATGAAAAATCGACTATCCACTTGGATTAGTTGGCTCACTGACCATGCTGGAAATATGAATGAGCTTAGTTCAGCCGCACTTATGACACTTTATGTAGCTCAACTATCACCAGCTGAATGGGCTATTGTTTTAGAATGCCTTGCTAAAAAGCGTGCCTATGATATGATAGCATCTATTTTGAAATCGCTTGATATTCAATCGATAGCTAGTCAGAAATATAAAGATGTCTTTTTAAACGTCGCATGTCGACTCCTTCTCGACAAGCATAACATGTTAACCATTGAACAGGTGATTATGCGCATCTCACAACGTACGAATGTGAGTATAGATACTATCGTGACTGAACTTGCTGTTGTTCATCTCTTTTATTGTCCACATTGGCACAAGATGCATACCAACTTTGTCGATAAGAAACAGTATATCGAAGCAGTCCTTTGTCACAAATTTCGTGAACATATCGAACGACTTTCGACCACAGCACTCGACTGGATTGACAACTGCGTCATTGACAACGCGTCCTTTGCATATGAACTGAAATCGCTGATCACCCACTGCAAATATGATCAACTAGCTATCTCCTACGCCGAGCTGGAACTATACGAGGTGTCAGTGCACTGCTATCTCTTGCATCTTCAGTCAGCACCTGGCCTGTCTACTGTCGATTCTATTATGAAATCAGTTCAACGTTATTGTACACCATACTTTGCATTGCGGTGTCAGGTGGCTATGTACAAACGAATGGAGTCGGATGTCAAATGCCAAGTTCACTTGCTCGAAGGTATCATCAAACTTCTGCAAGCAGATGGTAAGACAACAAGAATCTTACTCGCCGCATCTATGCTACTAGATAACACTAAAGTCGGTCTAACTATTGAACTTCTCAATGAGCTCAGTCAAGAAATAGACAAAAATTATGATACAATCGATGCTGCATTACATGCACTACACATAAAAAATGTTCGTAATGACTCCGTCAACAAATTAACCGAACTTTGCCACAAGTATTTACTGAAGAAATCATACGAGCACATTAAACCATGTATTTACCAAAGTCTCAGTCAGCTTGCCGAACGCCTTCAGGACGTCAAGTGCGTGACAGTCCTAGAAGAGCTTCACCGTGAATATTTTGCTTTACGAGATATGACAGCGTCACCAGTACAATACAAAGCCAAAATGTATCTGGTCGAAGGTGTAATTTGCAAATTAAAATGTGATTATATCGACGCTGTTGATAAATTCAATCAAGCCCTCTTATGTTATCCGTTCGAAGAAATGATCACGGCATTGACTATGCTTCTATCAGATGCTGTCTTTCATAAAGCTCTCATTCAACAACTGCTACAGTCATTCAAGTTATTGACTAAGAGTGATCTTGGAAAGCTAGCCTCAAAAATTCATCCTCCGCCAACAACATTTGTATCTGACAATTATCTAACAGGTAATGCCAACTTAAATTTTATCCGAAAATATGAGAGAGCCATTACGAAGCGATTAAATGATGATCCTCTTCGATCGGCGCTCTCCTACATTGACATGTGCGAAGCAGTACATGATCCAACATGTCTAGTTTCGAACTGGATTCTCGCTTGCTTGCATTTCTATGATTTACTTGTGCAACTGCAGTCGATACCAGCACGAGCAGCTCACATATACGCTTACAGAAATGTCATCCAGGAATTGTGCTACATGTCTTTTGTCTTCGCTCGCAACTATCTTCCACCACACATGCAAGTCTACACGTTTCGGCTTTTACTCACCATTCTCATTGAGACGAATCGTATCTTTCGTACTTCAATTAACTCTTCTACACGGCGGCATAATATTGGAGTAGAAGAACTTATTCTCAGTGAACATCAGAAGCAAGTTATGACTCAAATGATCGATAATATCATTCATCTCACTAAAGTTTCACCCCTCATCCAAATGGCGACGTCTTTAAGTCATGATGTCCTTTACATAGAAGCCGCCGGTCGGCACTTTCTAGTCGACTACCTTCAGACAATGAGCGAGCGAAACACAATGCTATTCCCACCATATTTGTATATCTATTATTTGTTTGAGGGCGTATGGAACGGTTGGGTGAATACGAAAGCATTTGATGAAATGCGTTTCATTTGTATGGAAGCTCTCTTGGCTAGTAAAGGTTGGGACATTATAGATGTACAACTGCTACTTGATATTCCTCTCATTCCTCGCACGTCCGATGGATGGCTGCATCGTGAGAAGAAGGCGCTCGGACTTGCAGGAAGTCAACGATTCAGTCGCGTCGATGGGATATCATTCGACTTAAACACGGGTGAAATGCAATTTCACTTCCAGACATCTAGGAATCGTGATGGAACGGACGCCATGTTTAGCTCCAATGATGTGACTGAAGTGTTCCAACAAGGTATACCCGCAGCCTTTTTCACACTCAATGAACCTGATAAAGATTATCATGCACATCCTTTTCATCAAATGCTCTACAGCCCACCTGCTCTTGTTGGCACGCAATACCTTGCAACATTACTGCATACCGATTATCTTCTCAAGATGCTCACGACGGGAACGGAAATCTGTGCTAAGGCACCATTCAACATGCGCTCAATTGCTGACAGCTGTTTTCAACGTCTTCCAAAGCATCTGCAAGACAAGCTTAAGCCATTACACGATCGTGAGCACAATTTTAGCTTGGGTCGAACACATCGATTTTGGATTGAGGCAGATCCTTTAGTATATGAACAACAAAATTCGACAAGTCATATCACGTTTCGCGTTGCTAATGTACATCTTCGTGTGCGTAAACATCTTCTTATTCGTAATGCTAACGGTCAGTTGGTCGATGACGATGAGGCGAACGAGACCGAAGAAGAACAGCGTTCGCCAGAAAGTCAATTTGCTAAGGCATTCACTGAACATTATGATGAAATCGGAACCTACTTTCCAGAACTACTTCGACTCAAAGAACTTTTAAAACTGAGCGCTCTCTACTTATTCGCACGTGGCCGCTGTTCCCAGCTAGCTGTGCCATACAAACTTCAACCTTTTGTGAATCAACTAGTCGAAAATCGCCGTTCCATCGAGTATCCACATGCAACACAAGCGAATATTGAACGAGACTACAGCCAGATATTGTCAACCAATAATGTGCAAGCCCATGGGGTACCACACACTGAAGCGACTCGTGTGAAACAAGGGATACGCTCACAGCTCGAAAAAATCGATCGAGAAATAGTCGAAATGCTTGTATCGTCCATATGCAAACAGGCCCACACAAATGTTTCGAGTTTACCAAGATCGCTCGTGGAACATTGGTTGAACAATCAGTATCGAGCTACAGAAAATCTAGCACAATTTGTGGTGAACGGTCTTGCAGCGTTTCATCTTACTCTTATGCATCCAATCACAAAGCTGAAAATATGTCTACAAGACATTGGTGAACAATCAGCCAGTCTGAGTAAGCATGAGAAAAGCTTTATTTGCCAAGAAAAATATTTGTTTTTGTATAGGACATTTTGATGATACTTGCAACTGGGTGCCAGCTGCTTTTTGCAACAAACTCGGCACAGGTGTACGCATTTATGGTGGGGTCAACTTACAACTCAAACTAGTAGAGGGTAACGTATCTGGAAACAATTTGACTCAAACATTTAATGCCGCTACCGTTATTAACAGTCAATCCAATGATTCAGCAAGAGGAAAAGAACAGAAAGAGGCAGCTACAAGAGAATGGGAGGCGAAAGGTAATCTTTTTAATTAAATGCGCAATAACAGTGTCAATATATATTTTAAATTTACAGTAAATGCCGGTCGGAAAAGAGAAACGGCGTCAGGTGGTAGTAGGAGGGGCGGCTCCTCGGACAATTCGGGACGAAATGTTGATGGTGGTGGTGGTGGTGGTGGTGGTTACATCGGTGATGATGAGCCGACGTCTAGCGATCGTAGAGATGCAGACGGTGTTCCAAGTTGGTATAGTGGTACAACAGAGGAGTACTACAGAGAGCGAAAACAAGCATCAGACGCTCAACGACGTCTTAAGACAGGAGAATTTCGAACAATTGATCGCATCGACACACGTCCTGAAATAATGTGGGAAGTCGAATTTAAGGATGGTTCTTCGCTTCAAAAAAATGGTCGATGGAAACATGGCGGACGGCCAATATCAAATAAAGAAGAAGCTTTTCTCCAGCAGTATGGCTGGGTACTTCCCGCCAAATGATGGTTTCTAAATTTTAATTAGGTCTGATGCACCAATACAATACTGGACCAGAATAGGCTACATTTGTTAACATTATTCAAGCCCTCCTTACATGAAAAATATTTATAAGTGTTGTTTTCTAATAATTTGAGAGCACAAGTTTAAGAAGAGCGTTTGAAAAATTATATTGTCAAAGCCAAGAATGAATTTCGTTGAATAAATTTGTCTACAATGAATCTAAATAAAATTTCTTCTAACACTGAGTGTCATTACTAATGATCGGTAGGTGAGTGAGTGTGGGTGTAGGTATTCTATTTATTTTTTATAACAATCCTTATCCGCATCCACACCCGACTCTTTGCTAGGCCAATAGTTTACTAGAGGGTGTGAATGTAGATATTACCATCATTCTACAGCTCAAACCCACACATGCAGTTAAGACAATAACTGTTTGATGATTATTTAAATCGATTTGTTGTATTAGATTAAAGAGGCAGCGTGGCCGAGCGGTCTAAGGCGCCGGTTTAAGGCACCGGTCCGAAAGGGCGTGAGTTCGAATCTCACCGCTGTCACTACTTTTTTTGTCTCCTGTCTCTTTGTGACTATATACAAAAAATAAATTTACAATTTTTGCAGTTGATGTTAAACGGTAATTGTAACAGATTACATTCGTTCCCATCCACTATCAAGGATATTTGCCAGAGACATGCGTATTCATGTCGATTATTCTTTTTCTTTTCTCTATTTGGTCTTACATTTATTATTGATTCATTCGTTGAATAAAAAACAAGCGAGTAAATTGTTTTAGATTGTTTTGAGGTATGCAAAAAATATTTGAATAGAGAATTATACGAATATGTCATATTTTTATACCATCTAATGCTTTCGAATCATCGTTTTTTCATCAACCTCATTTATTCTAATAATCGAAAAAAAGTTTATTTTGAAGAAAAGAAAGTTGATTAGAATCAAGTCACTTATATGAATAATAATTCTGATTCACCAATCCTGGAGAAGATATGTCTGTTCAATAATATATGAAAGAACAGTCAAGACAATATATATAAATCTAGTTAATAAACTTTTGTCATTTTCTTTCTTGTACTATAGTCACTGTAAAAAAAAATAAAGTCATCAATGAACTATTAAATATATCCAATTTGACGTATTACATGGAATATATGATTCTAGTATCTATTCATTTTATTTTTAATAAGTAACAAGAAAACGTGATTACAATAAAAGAAAAAAGAAAATCAGTTCACAATAAACAACAACAACTAAATCTATTCAATGTTTAAACCATAAAAATAAGATATTCAACCTTTATGTCCGCATCGTTGACATGGTGAAGAAGCACCGTATGTACCTAAAATAAATTCTGTATATAATTAATATCATAAAATAATAATAATACTTACATTTATTACATTTTTTACAATGCCATTCTCTCCAATCTTTACATCGTCGACATTCAATACAATGCCATCCACAATCTTCTTCTATAATATCATTACGACAAAATGAATAATAAAATGTCGATCCGCCTTCAGATAAAAGCATTCGAAGAAATGATTGAATTAAAGGCATTCTTTCATATTTAGCAGTACTTTTCCATTCTACTGTCCATTCTTGAAATTCTTCATCATCTAAACACATTTCTCGATAACTAGAAAGAAAATCAAATCGTAATTAACTCAACAAATTAATTAACTACTTACTTAAAATTTCGTTTGATGCGTTGAAGTAATGCATAACGATCAATTGTTTGTAATTCATCAAGATTTTTAGCTTTTTTAGTAAGCCATCGAGCAAAACAAGGATGTACAGTACATTTTTCATTTTCACCAAAAAAATAGTCCATATGATTGAATATATTTTCACATGATACATCAGAAGAACGTGTTGAACAATCACATTTGTCCTTTTCTTCTTCTTCATTGAGATTTAACTGTTCTATTTCAGTAATTATTGCACTTGCACCTGTATTTTGTAATTCATCATCATCTGAAATTTCTTCGTTCGACATTGTCGTTTGTTTATATAAAAATGAAATCGACTTATCGAAAAAGATAAGATAATTTGTTTCTGTTCTCTAACGAATTGAACGAAGAATATATAATTAAATATAATATAGACGGCCAATTAGTACAATTAGAATTTATGTATACTGATTTTGAATCTCTCTTTTTTACTGAATATCGAATTTCCACGTTTTATCATTTGAAACTTTTCAATAAATAAAATATTTCTTTAAAATATAAAAAAATTCTTGAAGATAATTTTTTTCATGAATAGATGACGCTATAAAATGGTCTAAGAATTTATTAGATATCAAGTTACGTAAAGTTTAAATGGAAAATCTATACTAGTTTATTGTTAATATGAATGATAAGACTTTAAAAAAATGTGTTTATCGTTTTTACAGAAGTTTTTTTTCTAGTTGTTTGTTGTTTCAGCCAATGTATAAACCAACTTTTCAGCTGTTACTTTATTGTCCATCATTTGTTTAAATCCATGTTCAACTGCATTAAGTCCGCCTGATATTTTACATACTTTGTTTGGTTTAACAAGACCTTCTGGTAATAAGACATCCGTTAATAGTTTATAGAATTTTTCAGCAAATTCTTTATCTTGTGGTTTTGCTGGATAATCTTGACCAAAAACATGCATAGATCGTCCAAAAGTCGTATACATCATAACTGGACGTTCCTTAACATGTGATGGTATTTCATTTGATACACCAGGTAGAACAGTAGCTACTTGAGAATTATTACCTGTTAGCGTAGCACATACTTGTACTATTGATTCCTTTTCTGATATACAATCAATAGCATAAGCTAAATTGTCTTTCGCTGCTTGTTTTATCTGTGAGACAACGTTAGCATCTTTATAATTGAAACAAACATCAGCACCAAGTTCTTTTAAATAATCATGACGAGCAGGTGATGCTGTAGTAATGACATAACATCCGGCTGCTTTAGCCAATTGAATTGAATATTGACCAACACTCGTACTACCAGCCCAAATAAGAACAGGTACTTGAGAAGTGGCAGGTGGAAGTGGTAATTTCATTTCATGAAATAAACCGAGAGCTGCAGTAATTGAAGCTAGTGGAATAGTTGCAGCTGCTTCTGGTGATATTGTAGATGGAAAACGAAAGACAAGCGATGCTTCTTGAACGACATATTCAGAATAAGCACCACGAACATCGAACTGAGGATCTTGACCACCATGAACACATCCAGCTACACGTTCACCTTTTGTATAATTACCTAAACATATAATAGCAAACAGTAAACTTTTATTACCTAAATAAATTAATATATAAAGATACTAACCAATAGCTTCTTTGCCAATTTCAGCAACTTCACCCGAAAAATCGCAACCAACAATAGATCCCGGTTTAGCCATACCATAATGAACATGTTTCCAATCTGTTGGATTTTGAGCAACGTGAGTCACTTTAATCAGAAGATCTTTAGGACCATATTTAGGTAGCTAATCGAATATAAAATAAATTGTATCGTATGATTCAACAACAAATGTTATTACTTACATCAAATTTTTCAATAACAAGTTGCTTATTTTCACGTACGACGAGTGCGACGGGCATGATCAATGTATTAATGTTAGTATAAAGCGTAAAATAAAATGAAGTAATACAAGTGAATGTCTACCTTTTTCTTATATTTATACGGAGCACACTATTTCTTTTCTTTTTTTTCATCTTCATGATACTATTCGCTGATTATCCTTTTTCTTTTCTCTCATTCTCGCCGTTATTCGAAAGTTCATTCATCGTCAAAACGAATGCATCGTAAGCACACATGTTAAATCGATTCTTTTGTTGTGGTATGAGTGTAAATGAAATAGAATAACCACACCCTCCATTGTGCTAGACAATAAAAATGAAGGTTGACTTAAAACGAAATAAACTAAACATATTTAGTGTATACACGCGCCATCTTTTGATAGAAAATTTTTTTAAACTAATTCAGTAGCTAAAACAAATTTCAAAGACAATAATAGGACTATTTGTTCTATCATCATTTCAAAGCCTATAGGTTTGACAACTTTACATATCTTATAAAGGTTGTAGTATTCTACTAATGAGCATGAATCAATCAAGCACAACACATTTCAATTTGTTTTTTTAAATATTACATATGGCTGCTATTTTATCTTTTATCTAAGTAAAATTCAGTGATAACCTGTTCTTTATAACAATGTGATAGAAATACAAGTACGAATACAGAAATTCTGAATCTATTTATCTAATAATAAAAATGTAATATACATTATTGATGTGAGTAGACATATATTGTTATTTGTATCATTTTCATATGGATTGTAATTCAAGTTAATTATTTATTTTCTAATAGACAACGTCTTTTTAAGTTATGAAAAGCTTAACAAAATCACAATACATCTGAATATTCATTTCTTAATTATTCTCATGGTAACTGTAGTTTCTGATTATTGTATCTGAATCATTTCTTTTCTTCTCTCGTTCTTGACTTTTTTTTTGTGTTCTGCTTATAAGACTTGTATTGACAGAAGTGTTAAACAAAATAAGTTCAACAACAACAAAAAAAAATGAGCGTCTACTTGTAGCTTTTCTCGTCGGTTACAGAGAGAGAGAGAGAAAAAAGAGAAGTATACTTCTTATTATAAAGTGCACAAACTATTTTTTCTTGGTAACGAGCGGTCGGTAACATTTGGTTAATTTTCATCGGTATTACTAAATACATACATACACATAACTATGTCGGATGAACAATTGAACAATATGGGACCAGTTATGGTTTGTTGACAGATAATTGAAATGTTTAAATGAATTATATTTATCTCTTCTTTTTTCTAGGATGCAACACCTGAAATTCAAGCACTAAGGTATATTATTTATCATACAATTAAATGTACTTTTATCATCACTTTTTGTTTTTTAAACAGTGAACGTCCAGAAATAAGAGAAGCTGCGATCGATGCTTTACATAAGAAACATCGTGAGAATCGTGTACATCACTTTACTGAAGAACACCGGGAAAAACATATAAATAATTGGCAGTGAGTTACTCTGCATTGTTTTTAATTCTATTTCTCGAAATCATATAGAGTAACCAAATATGCTGAAGAACCGGTAGCTTATGGCGTCAATTATTTCATGAAAGTATCTATTGGTGATGGTTTATTTATTCATATTCGTGTTCATCGGCAAGAACACCAGAATATATATGATTTTTATTCATTACATGAAACATTTAAACATAATGAGGCAACATGCATTTTTACAGAAGGTATATGAAAAATTTAATTAGAAAGAAAGTTAAAAATTTCTCCTTTTTTTTAGCTGATCCATTAACATATTTCAATTACTAAAATTAGTCGATCCATCACCAAAATTATGAAATGACTCGCTTCGCACACTAACTCATATATTGCTTTTTGCATTTAGATAAATATATTTATATTTCTATTATTAACAACAAATATTGTTTGTATAGTTACTCGGAGAAAAGCTGATTAGTGCAGCTTGTTTCAAGCTTAAATTTACTAGTTCTCATGTCTTTTTCTTAGCGAGAAGAAAACAAAGCAAAAGCATTGCTATCAGTTCATCATATATTTGATTAATAAGAAGAATAGGTCTATTAAGATATTGAATAAACTATTTCAATTGTCTTTTTTATTTATAATACTAATGTTGCATACACTAAACAACACTATATGAAATCAAACAGTCTATAAAGTCATGGATGAAAGTGACATTCTTAATTAATAGCGTACGAATTTTTGAATGCGATTGTTATTGGTATCAGCTACATATAAATTAAGTTGACTATCCAATGCTAAACCATATGGATTATACAGATGAGTAGCATTGGAACCTTGTGAGTTGGTGACACCGGCAATGGTTGAAGCAATCGATTGATTTGATGGATAGAATTGAATTCTATGATTTCCTGCATCTGCAACATACATATTTCCCATTGGATCAAGTGTCATTCCAATAGGATAATAAAGAAGTGTAGACGTAGTACCAGCTAATGAATTTAAACTACCAGCAATCAGCGTCCACTTACTATCACCTATTGTCCATCGAACAATATTGTTCGCTAAATAATTAACAATGATTAGACTATTCGATAAAGAATCGAAATAAACACTTATGGGACCATCTAGTTGTGTATAATTTGTTCCACCACCATTTCCGCCAGCAACCACAGTTCCAAAAGTTGCATTTGACAGGTAGCTCATTATTCTATTATTGCCAAAATCTGCTACATAAAGTGTATCCGAACTTGAGTCTCGTGAAATCCCATATGCATTATACAATGCATAGTTTGAGGAACCAGCGGTATCTGACAAGATGAAGATTTATTATTTATTTAATTAAATATTTTTCTTATTCACTCACTATTGCCAGCGATTAGTGTTCCTGAAATAGCATTTCTAGGCCAAAAAAGAACTCTTGAATTGCCAGAATCTGCTATGTAGAGATTACTATTTGAATCAACGATAATACCAGCTGGTAGGTGCAACTGATTTAAACCTACACCCACCGTACAATTTTTTTCTCCGGCAATAGTTGATCCGTTTGATGCTCCTCTAAGCCAGGATTGAACCCTATAACATCCGTAATCAGTAATATAAAGTGTGTTATCATAATCGATTGCCAAACTAAACGGATTAGTTAAACGATCAGCAGCAGCACCAGGTAATCCCGTAATTCCAGCAACCGTGATGCCCACTGGATTCCAACGTAATACAGCGTTAGTAGCTATTTACATAAAAACAAGGAAATTTACTTAACTGTCTTTATTCATATTATATCTTACGTTTAATTTTTGTTGTTTTTGACTTTGTTAGAATCATCGTAGGAACTATAATAATAGTTATTAACAATAACAAACCAATTATCAGTGACAAAAGTATACATAAAGGTGAACATCTATAAAAAAAAAGTCACAAGAAATATATATATAGTTATTCGTAAAACAATGTATTACTTTTTCTTTTTCTTTTCATTTGGATGACGATGATGGTCTTTTGTGACATCAAAACGATTAGATGATGAATATAATGACTAAGTTTATTCAACAAGTAATATAAGAACGAGAGAAAAAGTTTTAAGGGTGGGAGATTATTAAGAATCCTTCAAGTATGTATAGTCTTCAAAATCTATCCTAGAGCTATCATGATTCAATAAACTTTCAACTTACTTTAGTGTCTATCAATTTTAAACTATTAAGTGTTTTCGTTGAATGAGCATCAAATTGTGGTGTAACTCGATTTGAATGATCATATCTCCATTTGTTTTGACTTTGCTAGAATAATAAAGAAAAGAAAATGAAATAATTATTTTCTACAAAACTAAAAGCAGTACTTGTGAAACAGATTCATAATCTTGTCGAAGACTAGTTAGACTCATAGAATGTCTTGGTTTTATTGATGGTTCAATAAAGTATTCAGTTCGAGACAATTTTCCAATTTGGTGAGTAGTAAAAGCTGATAGTGGATGTATGCTGTTATGATATTTTAACGAGCTTTTATCTGTAAGAGGATCTTTATTTATTTGTCGAATGGATGTATGAATTATAGTAGTAGCTTGTGATCCAGTTGTACTTAACCCATGTTGCTAAATTAAATATCAGTAAAAATTTAGAAAAATTTGTCTAATAAGTTTACTTTATTTTTCAAAGATCGATGACGACGTTGAAGTTTCTTAACTACTGGTCGATGTTGTTTATCGTTAATCATGATTTTACTTCGATTTAAAACAAAGTTTTGTTAATATTCTTCTAACATATATTCTTATATATGAATGATTTTGTTTTTTTGAATGAGATGCATCATTTATAACAACGCAAAAAAAAATAATTAAATTTCTTTTTAATAATGTTTGTTTGGAATGGGTTTCTGTGTTTTTTTGTTTATTTATTATACAACAGAATAGAATGAAAAAGAAAGGACTGGATGAAATTCGAATTAGTTCATTTTCTTTATTCAACACGAAATTATATATACGCACATGTAATTAAAATCTTTAATAATGTATGAAACTTAACTAGATTTTTGAATTTTATTTAATGAAATACGTACTGTAAATATATATATATATGACTTACTTTCAGAACTCTCTGTTCATATTCCAGTGCATATTCGATCAACTACGAATAAAAACCATACGATAGATTGAATTATAATAATAGAGTTTCACTGTACTTTGTTCGTTTGTAAGTCAACAGCATGATGATTAATAAAACTCTTTATGTCAGTATTGATTTGATCAACGATAATGAATAATAACGTAAAGAGAGAAGAAAATCAAAAGCAATCATTTTGTTTCTTTCAGTTCAAATATTTCATTACTTTTAAGAAAGATGTTCTTGTGCCATTGATTAAAAAAATGAAAAAAAACACAAAGCAGCAAAATGTTCTTCATCGATCTGTACTCAATGCTTTTGTGATAGAGAAGAAAATCGATCGTACATGGGTTGAATAATAACACATTCCGTTTTGGTCATCAAATCTTCAATGAAAAAAACAAACCATCTTGAGGGTGTGAGCCAAGAGACACTCACACCCCGTATTCGGTTAAAAGAAGATCTGATACTTTTCGGACTGATCTGTCTAATCCACAAGATATCATTATAGATCAATGTGGAAATCTTTACGTGATTGAAATAGATACTGGGATGATTTGATTCAAGTGATCATAAATGGAGTAAACATAAGTTTTAACGATCAAAATACTTCTTTAGAGAAACCAATTAGCCTGGCGATAGATTTAAAAAATACTCTTTATGTGACGGATCGATTCAATCATCGAATTCTTAAGTTTCCGTTCGCTTCTGAGGATCTTTTATTCAAAAATAAAGGTTTTTCTAAGACCAAAAATAGAATTTGTATGTTGATTTCTTCTTCGTTCCAAATTCAAATAGTCAGCAACATCCATGCCCACACCCTCGCCCAACAGTAAAAGAATTAATATTTTTTTGAGTAATATAAAAATCACTAGCAAACGTCGACAACTTGTATTAAAAAAAAGAGTTCCGACGCCGGGAATCGAACCCGGGCCTCCTGCGTGAAAGGCAGAAATCCTAACCACTAGACCACGTCGGATATATATGAATATCATTATTATTTGTTTATAATTATACTATCGATAATTAACTTCA
>CAJNOI010000258.1:71292-102136 GCA_905250115.1 Adineta steineri
TTCCATATTAGTTACGTTCTTAGGAACTGTATAATAGTTCTTTTGACCAGTTCATCTGAACTTGGAACTATGAACTGTCCTACCCTTACTTATGAACGAAAAATAAACGTATTATATTTATTGAATGAAATAAAAGTTTAGAAATTTGATCATATTTTGGAAAATAACTGAGTACACCGGGTCGGGTCGGGTCCGGGCCAGCTTATTCGGTCCGGTTCGGTTCCGGGTGGTTAACTAACCGGGTCGGTTCGGGCCCGGGGGTAAACAAAATCGCCGGTTCGGTTTCGGGTACAAAAAAGTGCACCCGTGCAGGACTCTAAGTCCGATTGATTTGAGAATTCCTAGATCAACAATCAAGTCTATTGTTTGGAATAAAATTACAACTAATGATAATGAACTGAAGATTTTCTCATTACTTTCGTTTTCATTTCATCTTGCGTAAACATACGTATGAACATTCTTCCACGAAATTGAAAAAAATCGGGATCATCATTTCCAAGGATATCAAATTACGCTAAGTGAAGGCAAAGAATCGAAAAATCTGTGACATCTATACAAGATATCATTAAAAAAACCTTTTTATTACTCAAAAAGTAGAAGGGGGTATGAATGTGGATATGAATACTGTACTCGCCTAGCACCCATGCACATCCTCAATGAGTAGATTCTACCAACATGTGTTATTTGTTTCATTTTCTAATTGCAGAAATACAAAAAACAAGAAGTATGTGCGTGTGCGTCTGAGTAATCTGTTTTTACAGTCACCCACATCATTTACAGTAATACAATGTAATTTTTATATCTGATTAATATGGATAGATTAAGATCAATAAATTATTCTGTTCTTTAAGAACAACACTATTTAAAGTATATATATATACTTGAAAAAGAATTTTTTATATTTATATCAAAACACCATGTGTGAATACTGATGTGTCTTTATTTTTAATGTTTTGCAATTACATGTCTTTCTTGGACACGTAAATTTCAATACGTTGGCATTGTTTCCTTATGTTTTTATGAGTCATTTTGTCGTCATCGATATTTCATGACTCAATATACATTAATACGTTCTGTTCTATGCTTTTCTGTTCTTTACAATGGCCATATATAACACATGTTCTGTTAAATAACATTTACATTTTTTTTCTTATTTTCTTATTTTCTTATAGACACATACGTCTTTTGCAATACTATCATGACTGTTCGTGTTGTATCATATAATATTTTAGTACCTATATTTGCTGAAGAAACAGATTATTATACGAAATGTCAACCTCAGCATCTGAAAACTGATTATCGATGGAATTTAATTCAATCACAATTAAAACAGGAGATTATTAATCATGGAAATACGATTATTTGCTTACAAGAACTTTCTCTTCCATTATTATCAAAATTCGAATTATTTTTTCGCGAGTTGAATTATAAATTTTCTCATAATCTTTATGGTCAACAATATAATGATTATATGGGTGTAGGTATTGCTGTTCCTATGTCAATACATGTCAACAATATTTCGATGATTATAGTTGGAGATCATATTAAAAAAATGTGTAAATCTCGTGAACAACCATCCAACATATTTTCATGGATATGGAATTGGTATGAATGGATCAAGGGCAAAAACAAACTATATATATCTGATCCATGGGAAACTGCCATGCTCAGATCCAATGTGCTCATTTGTTTACAAATTATGATCGACGGTAGATCATTATTCATTGGAACATATCATATGCCTTGTCTCTATAAAGAACCTGATGTTATGGCAATTCATGCTTCAGTTGTCAAAGATTTAATGTATGAACAGGCAGCAGGACAAGATTTTATTCTAGCCGGTGATTTTAATATTAAACCACAAGATGTTTGTTATCAAGTTTTAACCGAAAAAAATTATAATCGTTATAATTTTCCAAAATCTAACGTGTATGAAATTTCTTATCAACCTAATTTTGAACAAATATTAAAGAGTGCCTATTGTGAAAAGAATGGAACCGAACCTATTTATACAAATTTTGCTGATACACCGAAATCATCAAAATTTTGTGAAACTCTTGATTATATTTTCTTCACTGGTCATCTTACGGTTGAAAATGTTTTAGAATTACCAGCTGATCCTGATAGTGAATCGTATCCTGATGAAACACATCCTTCAGATCATTTGATGATAGCAGCAACATTTCAATTATCGTAATGTTCATATATCAATAACGTATTTTTTTTCTTTTCATCAATAATATCGAATTAGATCTTTAAAACTGTCAGAACTTGTCATTAGTAATAAAAAATAAAAATTAGAAGATATTATTAATTACATAATAAATCAATACAAATGAATAAACGAAAGTACTAGTTATTACTATACGTTACCTAATAGGAACTTCTATATCAACAGGTGTCCTAGATTAAATAGTTCTTGCATTATTTTGTATATTTTTCATATATAATTCAGTGTAGAAAGAGTCCTTATGGAACTCGCTACAAACGTAAATATTTTTATTATTTTTAATAGTTTCCATTTTATCGATAAATGCTAAAAAATTGTCTCAATCCTTAGTTTTTATTTCGTTACGTTTTTCGACAAAAATTCAACTCACACCCACACCTTGGGAATTATAATATTCTGTATAATTAGAAATCTAAAAATATGACTAAATTGTTATAATTTATCACAATATCTTGTAATTCATCATAAATATGTTTAATAAATTCAATTATCCTTGAAAACAAATCTTTATTATTATTATTACAATTTTCTATGAGTACACAAAATAAACGTAAAAGATAAGAAAGATTTTCACCAAGGACATTTTTATTCAAGGATAAAAAAATATCTAGACTAAATATATAGGTAGAACATTTTCTCTATATATAATAACAAGACAATATATTTATTTATTTATTCTTTTTCGTATGGAATTTCTATCAAATATCAATTCAATAACATGGTTAGATCGTTTTCCTATTGAAATAATCTTTGAAATATTTGATTATTTATCAAATAATGATATAATTTATACATTTTTTTCTTTCAATAAACAATTTAATAATATTCTTATACGTCATCGACGTTATTTTACTAATTTAGAATTGCCATCAACAAATTTCAATACATGGGAACCTATTCTTTCATATCTAGGTTCAAAAATCGAATCATTAATCATATCTACCATTGATTTTTCATTTCCCTTAATATATTTTTCAAATTTAAAATCAATTATTATTCCTTCATCATATGGATTACCAAAAGAACAATTAAAATATTTACTTGATTGTGACCAATTTAATAATTTACATACATTTAAATTAAAACAAAAGAAATTATTTTGTGATCAATTCTATTATTTTGATTTAATCGATCAAAATTATTTATTTAAAAAAATTTTCAATTCAAATAATTCATTAAAAATATTCGAATATCCATTTAAACGTTCGTCATTATCGATCACACATTATAATAGTTTACAAATCAATTCTAATTTACATTCATTAACATTAATATTAAGTGATTTTAATGATATATTTAAATTAATATCGTACACACCAAATTTAGAATATTTAACTATTCAAACATTACCACCAATTACATCTCAAGAAATAATTTATCAAACGAATATTAAATTAAAACAATTCAATATAAAATTAGGTCATGATTCAATTGATTTTAATCAATTAATGAATGGTATTAAACAATTTTCATCATCATTAATTTCATTATCACTTGATTTAATTGATTTAAATATTGAAACAATAGATGAATTACCATTTAACAGTATTAAACTTCAAGAATTTTTACAAACAATGATTGAATTAAAACAATTCCATCTCTATGCAAAATTAAATGAATGTCCGATTGATGAGGAAATTTTTTTATTAGGATTTCAAAATCAATTTTGGTTGGATCATAATTGGAGATTTGGTATGCATGATAAATATTTCTATACATTACCATTTCATTTTGATTATCTTTATGAATTTTCAAATAATTTTAAAACGAATTCTCGATTATGGTATTCTAATGTTAAATCACTGGAATTATGTTTAACAGAAAAACATAATTTTCAATTTTTAAAAGATCTTAAAATTCAGATGCCGAAATTAAATTTTATTAGATTTACTTCGTGTGATTCTAATAAGAATGAAATGAAAAATAATAGTACATTCGATAATGTTACAACATGTGAATATAATGAAAATGTAAAAGATTGGATTTTGTATCGATTACCAAATTTAAAGCATTTAATTTTATCGTCAAAAGAATTAATTTCAATAAATAATCAAGTAGCGGAAATATTTAATAAAAAAATTCAATACTTAGATATAAAAATACATTCAGATGTGGATTATTTATCAGAAATAAGTTATATGTATTGGTCAAATGTTCAATATATATCATTATATTTATGTTATAATCAACAAATATCTCAATGTCATGCAAATCATGTGATTAAAATATTGAAACATTTTCAAAATTTAAAAATATTAACGGTTTATCTTATTCCAACAAGGTTTGATAGTATTTTACGATTGAATAAATTTATTGAATCTTTAAATGCCGATGAAGTTCTAAATAATTATCAAGTAAAACATTTTGGAGTATATTCTTTATTTTCAAAAATAATATTATAAACATAT
The DNA here is from genome assembly GCA_905250115.1 of Adineta steineri. Taxonomy (NCBI): domain Eukaryota; kingdom Metazoa; phylum Rotifera; class Eurotatoria; order Adinetida; family Adinetidae; genus Adineta; species Adineta steineri. The sequence continues at coordinate 75,931 of CAJNOI010000258.1, forward strand.
GTCGTTCAATCGATACGTAATAATATTTTCTTTTGTACTGATTTCAAACTTTTCTTTAAAATGTGAAATATATATGGATTTTTTGATTGAGCTGCATAAAAGATACCTATTTTAAAATTGTGAATAAATCGTCCTGATTATTTAGTCGAGGCTAAAGCAAGTCGAAGCTGACGAATAATATTTGTTTGTTACAACGTATGACTATGATTCGAGCGTCGAACGTTGAGATCTCAATGTGATAATTCACAATTAGATATCATAAACTCTTCTTATATATTCCTTCGACATCCTAATCTTCGTATTAGTACATGATTTTCATTCATTTAATTTAAATGTTGTGCAAAGCTCTACTTAATGAAAGAAACAATATTGTACTAAAGCCAATCTATATAGAATGTTTTTTAAAAATATAGCTTGTGAGTTAATAAAAATATATTAAAGTTGCAAACGATTTTAATACCTTTCACATACACTTTAAAATAATAAAAAACACAAATTCATGAATAATAATAATTAACAGAACTACACATTTAATAAAAATTTTAATCTATTTTGAACATTTAGACAAGTATTCATTGGTCATAAATGTGATGAAAAACATTTGTTGTCATTTATTACAAAAATCTTATTCACATATACAATCGTTTCGGCAGTGATTTAACATGTATAACACTGTGAAAAGCTGACTGATAGGTAAAAACGAAAAAAAACTGATCTTCAAAGTCTTTCTTGTCGTTTATCGTCGTTTTCGTACAGAACAGGCGATAATGACCGTTTAAATGGTAAAACGGCGTTTCTCGAACTACTTGGGAGATAAAAAGCCGAACCACTCTGATTAGCAAAAACATTAGCTAAATCATTAGAAACTGCGCAACTCGGCATCTCAAACGCTATTGGATTAGAGTTGCCATATATAACAACTGTGTTCCGAGCAATGGTAACTGCACAACCAGTATGAAAGGAATGTAAACGAATGATAGGGCACCATTCAGGGATTTTTGTAAACATGTACGCCTCCACAATTTTTTCCATAGATATATTCTGTACGCGCCATGCTTGACAGCTCCAGAAATCAGATAATTTTGAAACTGTATTCGAATCGATGTTAGACAACGAGAACGCAGCCACCAGAATATTTTCCACTGCTGCGTAAGCATCGTAACTAGCGATACATAGCAATTCGTGAATAACGCTATTTGTTGCTGCTTCTCCACCAATCCGACCGAGAGTTTTACACGCCATATTTCTGGCATTCGCATCTTTTAATGCATTTACCAATAAGTCAATCAAGTGGTTCGTTGGTTCTTTCATACTGACGCGACCAAGGGCTTCATATGCGTTCTGTCTGACCTCATCATTCACATCTCCTAGTGTGTTCACTAGCGCTGCAATCACGTCGTCCGTTGCTGCTTTTTTACCCATCTGACCGAGAACTACACATGCCTTACGTCTGGAAATCCAATCCGCATCTCTCAGTTTGATCACCAGCGTTGCGATCATCTCTTCCGTTCCTGCTCTTTCGTTCATCTCACCGAGAGCTACACATGCCTCAAATTTGACAATATCATCCGGATCCTCCAGTGCGACCATCAGCGCAGCGATTACGTCGTTCATTGCTGCTTTTTTGCCAATCTGGCCGAGACTTGCACATGCCTTACTTCTGACAATATTATCGGTATCGCTTAGTGCGGTCATTAGCGCTGCGATTACGTCACTTGTTGCAGCTTTTTCTCCCATCTGACCGAGAATTTCACATGCCTTACTTCTGACAATATTATCGGTATTCCTCAGTGCGACAATTAGCGCTGTGATTACGCCGGTTGTTGTTGCGGTTTTAGTCAACTGACGGAGAGCTTCACGTGCCATGAGTTGAACAAGATTATCCGTATCCCCTAGTGCAGCCATCAGCGCTACGATGACATCCGTGGTTGCTGCCTTGTTGCCGAGCTGACCGAAGAGTTGCAATGCGTTCCATCGTATACCATCATCGAGATTCCCTAGCGCGGTCACTAGCAACTTTATGAAGGACGGCGGCGGATTGTAGAGCGGTATTTCAAGTATCAATGAGTTGACATTCTGCCATGTGTGTTTAATGTTGGTTTGCAAAAGCTTCGTGAGAATTTCGATGAATTCAGGTTTGTTTACTATTGAGGGACTTCTACGTAAGGCCTTGTTTAGATAGATGCTTATCACGTCGGACTCTGAGTTGACGGCATATTCTACATACTTGATTATATAGTTCATTACTTCTGCATACTGGTGGAAGTTTTCATTATGATGTGCCTCTTCTAAGCAAGAAATGACAATTTGCATGTGTCTTATGCCAACCTTATCTAATGGCTCTCTTGAGATCGTGTCCCAGAATATGTCGCTACATTTAGTGTTGTGTCTGTGTGCCAAAAGCCCCGATACAAAGCTTAGCATTAATTCAAAGCGTCGATCGTACTTATGGTCTTGAATAAATTCGATCATTTTGTGAGATTCGGTGGTGTTGAGTGTAGTAACCAAGTGTCGTGCTGCATAATATTCTTGAAAACTAAGATGTACAAAGTAATGATCTTTCTGTATTTCATTTAGTGTCCCCGTGCCATAATAGTTCACTGATTTTAGAAGGCCAATATTGAGTAAGTGCGGATAATCCACTAACCAGCACTTAGTCTCATTCTCTGCTCTCTCGAGCAGTGATGGTCGTAAAATAATTGAGTTGTTTTCCATGCCATAAAATGCGACGCTCTCCAGAAATGCCAATTCGATTTTACAGACCTCATAAACAACGCGTTTACTTGTTAATTTAAGTACTTCGGTTGAAACTCCTTTTTGTTTCATCAGATATCGTCGACATATCCATTTGGTAATTTCATCGTACAGCCCTGTCATTGTTAGTGTTTTTGTTTCTGACCAGTGAGTGTTGCTCCAGACACTACAGATAAGTTCTAGGTTTATCGGAATGTGTGCAATACCCCAAATTCTAGGATTACGTTTGAGAAAGCTTAATATTTTTTCATGTTCAGAAGATAAATTCTGTGCTTCATCTCCGAAATCCGCAAAGAACTGCTTGACGTACATAGAAATATTATCATCTGTGAAACCTGTAATTTCCAATTGTACAGAATGAGATAAAGTATTCATGTATGGACGAGATGTTATGATATGATCTGGAGTCTTGAGTAACTGATCATTCAATAAACGTCTAAGATGTGTGGGTACAGTTTGTACGATTTTATCAGAATGTCTATCCTTTACCCTAAATCTGGTACCCGGAATGCATCCCTAAATCAAATCCACATTTGTGGATAAAATAAAAAATGTTAAAATTAGGGATGTGCAGTGTCGGTTTACTGAGCACTGAATTTCACTGACAACGATTTTCACCGACACTTATATTCAGTGTTCGGTGCTCACCGTGGTACTGAAATATCAGTGTCAGTGTCCACCGAACACCGAATATAAGTGGTAGGTGCTCACCGTGCCACTGAAATATCAGTGTCAGTGTTCACCGAACACCGAATATAAGTGATCGGTGCCCACCGTGGCACTGAAGATATCGGTGTCAGTGTCCACCGAACACTTATTTTCGGTGTTCGGTGCTCACCGTCCAGTTTTTCGGTGAACACACTGATATATTATTGTAAATGATAAGGTTTAACACAAAAATATTTTAGAAACTGATAAATTCGGTGTTCAGTGGACACTGACACCGATATCTTCAGTGCCACGGTGAGCACCGACCACTTATATTCGGTGTTCGGTGAACACTAACACTGATATTTTCAGTGGCACGGTGGATACCGAACTGATATTTTAAGTGTCAGTTTTTCAGTATTTTCACTGACACTGCACATCCCTAGTTAAAATCACTAATAATTTAGGGACTTTTTTCTTAATTGTTCATCAATTTCACTCATCATTGACCAACTGGTCACCAGTTATATTTTAAAATATCTGAAACTGGTCACCAGTTTTTTGGCAAAAACTGCTTTCATTAAATATCTACTATTATTTATTCTGCCTTATTAAATATGTTTTTCGACAAAATTCATGCGTTATTATAGTGAATTCAGGTCACCAGATTCATAACATGATGTGTAGAGCTAAAATCGTGTCAGATTCATTTTTTATTTCGTCTCATTCAGTTAGAAGTCATTCTAAAATTGCGTGATTGAATCACACAAGGATGAATTTAGTCACCAGATTCTAAGATAGCTACTCTTATGTTATTAGTTTAATATCATTGTGATATAATTGGTCATCAGATTCTCAGATAACTATTTACAATTGATTCGTTCAATATCGCTCTGATGTAACTGTTCACCAGATACTAACATTTAGGTATCTCATAAAATCATGGTCACTGTGATATAACTGGTCGGTGGGTTGTACGATAGCTCTTTAGGCATGATGCGACTTCAGTATGGATCAGTTATAACTTGTTACCAGATGATTTTATCGTGACTTTTGCTTTATTTTAAAAACTTTTTCGTCTGCTATAATTGTTCGTTATATGAAGAAAAGTAAAACGAAATATTAAATAGTCGATCTATCAAATTTTGCATGTGATTTGCAGCGAGCTAGAGTATAATTGATTCTGGTCACCTGAAATATATGGAATTCTTAAGTGCTTCTTATACTATATACAATTTAGCATATTTTTCTTTCGTTTATTTAGTTTTATTTTCTTATATTTATGAAAAGGCGGAAAAATAAATTTTAAGATATTATTCGTAAGGCGCAATATATCTTATAGACGGCAGGTTCGCGTATGAACAAAGATATTGAATACGAAAGAGAAACGAGGTAGATTTGTATATATATATATCGTATCGAGGTTAGTGTGTTTGTAAAAGTTATAACTTCGATTGCATGTTTTCATCGAAGTTGCAACTTCGACGGACACATTTTTTTTCTTTTCTGTCGAAGTTATAGCTTCGATAAAATACTAACTTCGATGCAACTTAAACATAAGAATTTCGATTCAGCCGTCTTATAAATGAGTTTAGCCCGACTAGTCTCTTATGGCCACCAGAAAATAAACTTGTATAACTAGTGTATATAAAAGGCGTAGTGAGAAATTACATCTTTTGATCTTAGTAGCTAGAATAAAATGTTCGTATAGTCAGATAACTGCAGTTCAGATTTGAATTAAATAATCGAAGAAAAAACTTTTAGTCATATCCAACGATAGCAGAATTAGTGTAAATAGTGCTTTGATCGTATTAATATATTTAAAATCCTGACTTTGGGCGAAAACAAAAATGATGGTAAAGGTGAGAATGTATTAGTGAGGGTTAGGGTGAAGAAGATTCCTATTTACGTTATCTGTCGTTTTCGATATTTCTCTCTTTCGACATACTTATCATTTTTGGTTTTGTCTTTTTTATTTTTCGACGACTTTACTGTCGACTGTTTTATTTTAGACCAAAGTTCTGAGAATTACTTTTTTTAAGATTTTTTTGCAATTTGGATATTATAAATATTGTTATTGTTTTTTACGGTCTGATGGCAAGCGTAAAGGGAGCAGGAGGACAATCCAAAACTAAATCAGTTGAACAACGGACAAGGTTACCATTGGCTTTGAAACCATCAAGTACCACCAAATCATCAACAACAACTTCGAACAAAACAACATCATCATTACCACCAACCACCATGACTTCTAATGAAACATCATCATTACCATCAACCGTCACAACTTTTAATGAAGCATCCTCATCATTAACAAAGACTGGAAATCAAACATCAGCATCAAAAACAAATGTTAACCAAGTAGGATTATCAACGACAGTTAAAATGAAAAAATCAAAATCAATTTCAAAATCTCAAATAATTATTGATAATGGTGGTGATAGTGATCAAGAACAAGAATTTGATCTAAATATATCTATTGAGGAATCAGGTGGTCTCGAGAAGTTTTAGCATAAACCGTGCATTATATTATACAAGAAAAAAATGAAAAAACAAAGTTAGTTTCTTATTTAATTCCATTTATAATATTTAAGCTAATTATCTATAGTCAGATGATTCTGACTCCTTTTGTATAAAAGTATGTAGAATCTGGTTACCAAAACAATTATTCTCATTATTTCCTAAAGTTACTAGAATTTTGTAAATCTATTTTAATAATTTGTTTTGATCTTAACAGTTCTGGTAACCAGAACACCAAAAGCGTATTTGATTTTCTTATTTTAGGTGATCTTGAACAATACATAATGGAACATATTTCATCGTACAGTAAGAACATATGTGATTTTCCAGGAGTAAAAGGTAATGATGAAATGAAAAAAGAAATAAATAAACTTTATCATGATCATCGAAAAACATCAATAAATTCAACCATTATATTCAAAGCCAATAAAACAAGAACAACACCTACACAACAACTTCTATTAAAAAACAAAAAATTATTTTTATATGTTGATGGAGCGATAAAGGATAAAATATCAAATAAAAAAAAAAAGAAAGTTCTTGTTGGTAAGTGAATGCAATATTTTCTTGATGAAGACTTCTTCTGTGGAATTGGTTATATTTCTGCACTGCTTAAAATAAAAATTATTGAGTATAGCTTTTCTTTTGATTTGAAATATAGATTCAACAAGTAATCGTGATGATGATCATACAAAAGTTTCAGAAATAAACTCAATCAATAATAATCGAAATAAACATCAGGGAAGATCAACTTGTATGAACAAAAAAGTTGGTAAGTTTGAAAAAGATAATAAACTCAGATGTAACGCATTATGTCTATGAGTTTTCACCATCATAATCAAAATATATTTCTCTCTTTTGCTAGATACTGAAAATAAAAATACTAATACAGTAAATGATTCACTTAATGAACCTGAAAATGAAGATGTATATTTATCAAGTAGCGAAGGTGAAAGTGAACATCCAGAAGAAAAGAACGAAATCAACGGTATGTCATTGAAACTATTTTCTTTAAATTTTGAAATAGATAAATACCAGCAAATAGTATAGTTTATGATCTCTGGTAACATCGTTTTAAATATTTAATGTCTTAGAACTGGTCACTAAAAACAGAAAGTAATTTATTTTTTTATTTTTTATTTAGTTTCAAGTGGTGGTATAAAACGTCGTTTGATACATAGGCGAGGAGGAGCGAAGAACTGTAAGTTCGTAATTATTGTAATGACTTCTAAAGACTTGAACACGCTTGCACTTTTTTTCTTTCAAATAGGCGGTACTTTTATGTTACTCACAAAAGAAGAAGAAGTACAAGACTGTGTGCAATCTGCATTGAGTTATGCTCGTGACCATGGAACATTAATGAGTGGTGTTCAGTTAAAAACATTAATGGATATCCTAAATACTGAAATAACTAAAGATAGAGCTAATGCACTTTTGGAAGTTATATCTAAAAATATCGAAATCGTTCCGAATCCTTATTTCATATCACCAATATCAAAACGACCGTAAGCAATAACTTCAAAATAATAAATTGTTCTAGCTTATATTATTCTTTTACAATAGTATTTATCAATATTATGGTGCAAGATACGAATTAGAAGAAGTTGCTCCCATAAGATATATACCTATTCCAACAGGAATAACGAAACAATATGCAAAGAAACAAGATGAAAAGGTTGGTATAAAGTCGGTTTTTCGACTTTTGGTTACCAGAATTGACTTTATCAGGAACAAAAACTTAGTGAGAAAAGAACCCGAAAGATGACTGACAAGTATTTACAGTTAAGGCGCTCATTATACTGTTCCAATTACCAACATTAATATTGATTATGTACACATTTTTCCTTGACTATTTATTTTCGAGACTATCTGTTCTCTTCTTCGTAATACAGGAAAATTCAAATTATGACGAAAAAAATGAAATTGAAGAAGTTGAAAAACAAAATAATATTAGTTTAATGGTATGTTGTTAATATTTTATAAAATAGTGACCAGATCCTTAGATTTAACTTTTAACTTCTTATTTTGTAGAAGCATGATGATCAAGGTAAATGTGATATTAACAAAAACAATCGAAGTCTGGTTACACCTACTTCACTTGATAAAGAAAATACTGTTGGTGATGAAGAATCATTATCACCTATTAAATCAAAATCAATTGATAAAAACAATCATGGTTCAATTTTTAATGATAATAATAATGCTAATACTGTTACAACAGAAGAAAAAATTTCCGATGCAAATGTTGTAAGTATACGACTTTGTGACTAAAGATAAAAGCTTCTGGTAACCAGATATATACTTTTATGTGGATACTTCTAGAATACAGCAATTACTTATACAGATACCCATACGATTGATTCTACTACAACAGATGATGCAAATATTGAACCATTAAATAATCAAATATCACCTATTCAAAGTGCACCTACAAGTTCATCTTTATCTTTAAATTTTAGTACCAGTACACCCAAAAAGAAATTAGCTAAGCAATCAAAAAATAAAAATGTTATTACTAGTCGTAAAATATCAAAAAAGTGAGTTTACTTTTCGTTTTTATACTAATGCTATTCTTTTAGTATAATTAACTTTCGTTGTCTGGTTTTTAATTATAGGTGTAGTCAACGAAGATCAATTTTTCTACGTTCAAAAACAAACAAAAAACAAGAAAATTTATCTGGTATTACACATAAACGTAAACAAGATGATGTACATAGTTGTTCAACAACATCAAATACTTCATCTAAGAAACAGAAACTTGCTGACGAAGGAAAAAAGCGGCAAAATCATGAATCATTACCTGAAAACTTATGATAAACTCAAAAAAAGACAGTAATCAAAAACTCAGAATATCTTTGAACGAGATTGAATTGAAATCTGTAACTTAGATTATGTTTTGTTTATTTGTACCTAATCATTCGACAGTTATTTCTCTTGTTTTTTTGCTATATGTTATATGTGTTAGGCTTATCACTGAACTGAAAATGTTTTCCTATATACTACATGTTATTTTTGTTTGAAAATGAAAAACTATTTTAGATTTCATATTTACTTGGAAATTGAATCAACGATTTTGATAATCAAAGAATAAATTTGCGACGAAAGCGCTCGAAATAAAATATACAAAATTTGTTTGCTTCAATATAGTAAGTAATAACAGTGTTTGTAGAATATTCAAACAGATACAGTAAACTATTGTTCTAAGTATTGTTCTTCTCATGAAGACAGTCAATCATAGAATTCATAAGAATTTTGGAATGCATCAAAATAACTGAACTTGTTTTTTTTATTTTGCTTGTGTTGGATGTTAATTAAAAATCGATCAGCTGATTTCTATTATCAGTACTTTTCTATAATGAACTCAAACTTTTATTTTATTTTTATATTTTTTTCTTTAATAGATTACCTTTATCCTTTGTTTTTTTGATGTATACCAACAATAATATTATACCACCTGTCACTTCATCTGCTTTGCATCCATCAGATACGTCGTATGCATCGTCAAATCAACATCTTTCTAATTCACACAACCAAAGAATGCCATTATTTCATACACCAGCATCATCATCATCATCACAAACTTATCACTCTACATCGACATTTTAACAACATATTCGATATCCACACCAATATCAAAATCAACCACATACATTGTCACCAGATGAGTGGGATCTTATTTTATCGTTTAGAATGATGAGAAATTTAAACCTTTTATCATCATTACAGCCATCATCTCCTTCAGTATATCATGAAACAGATGATACGTTTTCATATCAAGCTAGTTATCCATCTTATCAAACTGGTCACCAGATGCAGTCGTCTGCTTATTGTACAACAATACCAACATTATTACCGAATCAATATTATAATACAACATCACCTATTTATCCACATACTATATCAACAACAAGTTCATCATTATCACAGTTTGCAACGAATAATTCTTCGTCATCTTTTTGTACAACATCTGATTCATCACCAGTGCTACATCATACAAAAACCAGTCAATCAACAATATCTTTTACAACACACACCTCGTCATCACCATGTTATACAACAGCTAATTTATTACAAACAAATCATACAGCAACTACTTCATCATTAGCATCCTTATTTATACGACAAGAACTTGAACCAAAATGTGAATCTCTACAAACACAACCTAATCATCAAAATCATTTACCGACATGTACATCAGCAAATCATCAGAACTCTTCAACAACCCAAAGAGATGATGCACATTTGACAATACAACTATCATCTTCACATTCACTCACACATTCAACAAGACCACAATCACCATTACAACAATCACCACTACAACAATCACCATTACAACAATCACTACAACAATCACCATCACAACATTTACCATCACAATTAACAATTGAGCATTTACATGTACATTCACCTACGTCGACTGCTACAACATCACTAGTTCTTATTTCATCTATGCAACAACAACAGAAATTATTGAACCAGTCGTCCGACATTCAATCAACAACAATTTATCAATATGATCCATTATTACAAGGGCAAACTATCCAATTGCTTGATACAACTAAACCCTATGAAATTGGTGATACAATAAAAGTTGGTGGTCGAATTCTTCAATCAGATCCAACATCAATAAAATATTGGTCAGATAATGATTTAACCATTACTGAAACAGCAACCGGTGGTTATATACTGAATATGTTAGGGTATTCATATTTAGTGAAGAATTATGGGAAGAATTTTATAACTTGGGAGTGTGAGCACCGAAGAAATCGACAGTGTTCGAAAATCATTATTCGATCATCTGATCCTAAACTTGTATATAATTTCAAAATATACTCGATTCAAGGCGATCATATCCATCAACCAACTCCAAACAATATTGTAGTTCGAAAATTTAAACAATGCATTAGAAACAGATGTTTAAATGAACTTTCAAATCCTCGAACAATATATGAGAATGAATTGTTCAAAGGCAAATATATAGCCGAAATGTTGAGGATTCTACCAAGTTTTTATAACATGCGTGAGTAAAAGCAAATTTTTTGAATAAAATATATTTTCGCGGGAAATAGTGTGAAGTATTAATCTGGTAACCAGTTCTTGCATTTTTGATATTTTTAAGATTAACATGTTAGAAAGTAAAGTTTAATTTATTATATCTCTGGCATATATTCATAATTATTATAAATCAAATAATCAAATCATAATCTTCCTTAATCTCTTTTAGAGTCGCAACTTTATCGTATACGACAAGCAAACTTACCAAAATCACCATCAGATCTTAATTTTGTGCTACATCCTGGATTCAAATCAACAGATAAGGGCGACCGTTTTCTGATCTATGACTCAAGTGATGTTCAACCACCATATACATTAGCACCAACAGCAGTTGGTAGACTTATAATATATTCAAGTGAATTACAGTTGGGTATTTTAGCAAAATCATATCGAGTGGGTAGTGATGGTACTTTCGAAACATCAGCAGGTATGGTTCAACAAAATTATATTCTTATGGCTGAATTAGAAGAAATGTACTCAGGTAAAAAGAGATTGCAATTTGGTCACCAGAAAAACAAACTTTTTAATTTCTTACTTATATCTTTTTTTTGTTTATAGTGCCAACAGTCTTTTGTTTATGCGAGAAGAAAAATTATGAAACATACCAATTGATATTACAAGTGCTAAAAATATCCATTACCAATTTACAATTAGATTTTACACCTGGTTATTGGATTAGTGATTACGAAGACGCTTTAGTAAGAGCGATTAAAAAAGAAGTACGTATATAGTCTTTACTAAAGAATTCTTTTTTTCGCGCATTTTTAATAAGTCTTCTTAAATAATCGTATATAGAATACACTTTAACTTCTTTAAATATCGTACTGGGCACCAGATATCTCTTTAAAATGATCTAAGGTTATAAACATACAAATAGTTACAAGTCTCGAAAACATATAACAATAAGAAGTATCTGGTGACCAGATGAACAATTTTTTATTATTAGGTCCTAGTTGTCGTATATGTCTTTTACTTTTAGTTACCTGGTACAGAAGTCCAAGGTTGTACATTCCACTACTCTCAAGCTCTTTATAGGAATATACAAAAGAAAGGACTTCAAGAAGCGTATCAAGAGGTGGAGATAGTGCGTCAAGTGTTACGACAGATAATGGCGCTTGGTTTTCTACCCGCTCATGAAATTAAAAAAGCTTATGAAGATATTATTAAACCACAATTAAAAGATGTTCCAGCTCAACCAGTATCTTTACGACAGAACTTACGTGAATTTTTTAGATATTTCGAAAAAGAATGGTTAAAAAAAGTTCATGAATTTTGTGTTTTTGATCAATCAGTAAGAACTAATAACGCCTTAGAAGGTATAAATTTTTTTTGATGAAATATTCCTTTTTTCATAACAGTTTTTATCTGAAACGAGAAACAAGCTTCAGCTAGGAGAAGACAATGTGATGACAATTTTCTTCATTCTTATAGATCGAAAAGTTAGGAAAAAATGCTCATAAGCCATTTTATAACGATCTAATAGCGATAGTACCCATGGTTCTGTTATATGTGTGGTGACCAGATTTTCAAAAAACATTCTCAGCTTGAACTGTTGACAATATATGATAATCTTTTTTCTCTTTTCAATTATAGGTTATAACAACAAAATGGGATTACAGTTATGTGCACATCCACATCTATATAAATTGATAATTTGGTTTGAAAAAGAGGAACTATTAGCGCAACAGTTATTCGAAAAAATTCGTTCAAGTATACATGTGCACAAAAGAAAAAAAACAGATAAAACAATTCTTATCAATCAATCGTTACAATCCTTATGGGATTCATATAAAAAAGGAAAATTAAACGTGAGAAAATTATTTTTAGAATCCTCAAAATGGATAGCAAAAAAAGTTTGATAAAAATACTAAAGTCGAAACAGGTAATCATTTATATCTACGTCTATAATTTTTTATAGTGTGTTATTGCATATGTTTATCAAAATATTATTATTTCGTTATATAGAATATAAAAGTTGCTATCAGTTTTGTTCATTTAATATACGATGTTTATAGAACTTTTGAACTAAACTTTTACAATATTATACGTGCTTAAAGCAGTTTATTGTTTTTTTTATTGTAAAAAAACTTGTTTTCTTATTTTTCATATTTTAAATAAAACTTGTAAGAAATATTCAATTTAACGCAAATAATTATCTTACTCATATGACAAAGCAGTTGTGCTTGATGAGCACAATAACATGAACTATAACTTGCGTATAGTTCCAAAACGAACTATTCACCTATACCAATAAACATACCCATTTTTATAAAGCTATTCTCTCCCTAGTATAAATGACTAGTTAGTACTATGATTTTAAAAAGTGTACAAGACCAAATGAATATTCATCATTTCGTTACGAAGTATTTTTTTACTCGTTAAATATAATGGTTATCTGTACTTCAATAATTATCAACTGAAGTTTAATAAAAATGGCTATTGAAGAATCTGGTAACCGATCATACTACATTGAAAATGAACGTATAACCTACCTAAATATATATCATCCAATCTGGTGACCAGATTCGTTTCTTCTTCTACTCAATAATACATAGTTAGAAGTCTCGGTAGTCATCAATTGACTATCAAGTTTCTTTTTTGTTTTATTAAACCTAATATCTATTTACACTTAACGAAATATAAAGTTAACTATAAAAATGTAGCTACCATAGAATTTGGTGACCAGTTACGTCAGTGCGATATTGAGCGAATCAATTGTAAATAGTTATCTGAGAGTCTGGTAATCATCTATATCACATTGATATTAAATTAATAAAATGACAATAGATATTTCAGAATCTGGTGACCACTTATATCACATTGATATTAAACTAACAGAATGAGAGTAGCTATCTTAGAATCTGGTGACTAAATTCATCTTTGTGTGATTCAATCACGCAGTTTTAGAATGACTTCTAAATGAATGAGACGAAACAAAAAATGGATCTGTCACGATTTTAGCTCTATACATCATGTTGTGAATCTGGTGACCTAAGTTCACTATGATAACTCATGATTTTTGTCTAAAAACATATTTAATAAGGCAGAATAAATAATAGTAGATATTTAATGATATCAGTTTTTGCCAAAAAACTGGTGACCAGTTGCAGATATTTTAAAATATAATTGGTGACCAGTTGGTCATGGATGAGTGAAATCAATGAATAATTAAGAAAAAAATCCCTAAATTAAAAAATCCCTAAATCAAAATCCCTAAATTATTATTGATTTTAACATTTTTTGTTTTTTATCCACAAATGTGGATTTGATTTAAGGATGCATTCCGGGTACCAGAATCAGGGTAAAGGATAACCTACCATTTCATCATAACCATCTAAAAGCCAAAGAATGCGACTTTTATGAAACTGTTCTTGCAATTGTGTTTCATCTTCTTCTGATAGATATTGATCGAAAGAAATGCACTCTTTTCTCAGAACGTCTATTAGAGAATAGTTGATGCCAGCTGGTAATATAGGATAACGGTCTGTTGTCAAGGAATGCAATGGAATCAAAGCAATCAGGTCGTATTCAGGCCAAATCATTCCAGTCGCCCATTGGTGGGCGATGTATTGACAAAATCTTGATTTTCCAATGCCAGCTCGGCCGAATACGAGCACATTCCTTGTTTGATCCTTGCATGTTTTGAAAATGTCTTTGACATCTATTGGAGTCTTGGTGCCATGGATATTTTCAAACGCTTCCATAATCGCATCGTTGTGCTGAGAATCACGAAGCTTCTTTTCTTTTTCATGCTGATCTATAGTTTCTACTATGGCCAAATTAATGTAACTTTGGTCGATCGGAAAAGATTTGACTGGATTCATGAAACGTTCAATGCGACTATTTTGCTTATATCCATATTTAATCAGTTCAAATAGATAATTTAGTCGGTCAACCACTTGTGACGGTGTATATTGAGGTGTTGGAGGCTGGTCTTCTATTCGATCAATAAGTTCCCATACCTTTGTTTGCATGGATGATGATTCGGAAACGTTGCGAAAGTCGATCGATTCTACATTTTTAATTATAGGCTCTAACCAATTGGAAGGTTTCGATACATTTATATCTGTGAGCATACATGGAATGATTCGTTTTTGCCGCTTCTGTGCATACTGTAATTCGAGTTGACAAAAGTCAGATTTTTCATAATTCGGAGTCACGAAACAACAAACGACTGACGCCTTTTCTACTCCTTCAGCCAAACTGAAAAAAGAACAGTATAATTGCAGTACTTGCAGAAAGGAAATACTGCAAAAAATCATACCTTTTCTTTAGATCATTCGTCGTTTCTTTTTGTTTATTGAGCCAAAGTGGTATATGTTCGAGTTGTAGATAATGATAAATTTTAGATACAATTTCTTGACTATTCGAATCATAGGATATCATGACATGTTTTCCTTCAGGAATTGGAGTACTAAAAGATATAGATTCAATGCTATGGAATAGACAAATGATAGTTGGAGAGAAAGCTGTAATGTCATAGTCATTGATCCGAGGATAGTACTATATCCTGAAACTCCTGAATCACGTGAAGATGTATGACAATGTTAATGTTTTCGATTAACCAGAATTAAGTATATTTCGATGATAACAAAATCCATGGTGCTGTGAATTATTTCAATTTTATCCATATTCTCAAAAGAATCAATGAATGCTATCATTTTCATGACGTATTCACTAAACTATTGAGAAGGGAAATAGACAGAACTATACTAAAAGTGATACTTCATAGTGAAGAAACTATCCTTGGTATTCAGACGTTTAATATATGGCTTATTTTAAACCAATCTGAGAAGTCGATTTCACAGCAAAAATGAAAAAGCTGCCGCTAAGAATTCGATAAAGTTACGAGAGCTGGGGAACGATCTGCATGAGCATATCTTTCAAAAATTCGAATTCTGCTTTGAGAAAAACTAGGTCGTGTAAAACAACAATAGAATGTTCGCCTATCACTCAGTTTGAAATACAGAAAATCAAAGACTTTTCAATTCATATTGAATTTTACATAGACTAAGCTTTTGAAAGCTTATAAAGATGTGTTCAGATATTGAAAGATGAGATTTTCCAAATCTGTCATGTGCGTTCTCATTTATAGTGCATAATAGATTTCATTGAAACTTACGACTTCAATATCAATAGCAAGTCTATTAAAATCCACTGAATAATACGAAGAAAGACTCTCTTTTCATATAACATATTAAAAGAAAAAATTTGTTTTTGAACTTTGGGTGTCGAGATAATAGAAATATAAAATCTTTGTAGAATTTAACGAATTTAACCTTCCAGAAATCTCACTGTGATATGAAACTGACTCAAAAATAGCGTTTTTGGCTGAGAAGCCGAAGATCTTGAAAATTCGTAGTATTTTTCGCGCAGACTTTCATTTCGATATTTTGGAAATAAATAATAAATAATACATGAACTATATAAAATTTTAATGTCTATCTTTTGAGAGGTCAACCAAATTGAAAGTTTGAAAATATGAGACTTCTAAATTCATGCTTTTCGATCTCAAGAAATCTGGTTTGATGTGCCTTACACTAAGTCAAAGACTAAGATGTTTAGTGAATTTCGTGATTAGTACATAAAAGTGTTAGGTTTCATAATATTTTTCAAATAGACTTACCATTCTTCCAAATGAACGACACGAAAATCATTAATACCAAACGTATTGGATTTGACGCGTAAGCGAGTTCCAGGCATAAGAACGATTTCTTTCTCTCCTACTTCCCCTTTATTCGCTGACGAGTAATCGCTAATATCTTTGCCATTAATAGTATGAATGCAAAACAGGGTGCCCTTCTCGCATGAAAACATTGCAGCGACATTGGTATCTAACGAGCATGAATTCACACTCCACCAGGTGAACATATCCTTGTCACGGAAATCAGAGCAACTAATTTGTGCAACACCTCGCCATACTGTAGTCGAACGCGATGGTAATTCCGGTAATTTCCCTAGAGCGGTAATGAATAGTTTTAGAAAGTCGAACCAGGGTGCCAGCGCCAGTGGATCTTCAATTCGAAGAGCTTCGTTGAGTTTCTCATAGAAAGATGTGTTTGGCATTGTGTAAAGATAGATTGCTGCCGATTCATTTATTGTCAGTTTTGTATTTCTGTTACATTTTTGTTTAGCATCCTCTGCATACTGCATGACTTTGTCGACGAATGGAGTGATACTCGCTACAGCTTCTTTTAATGACTTAAGAGCCCGATCTTTATAACCGGATATTGGATTCCAATTATATTGTTGCCGTGTTGTGCTACAATTGTCCATAAAGCGTCCGCTTCTTGTGAATGCCATTTGTTATACTGGTTGATAACTGATTTCCTATAATGAGTAGACTAATCAAAGACAAGATGAACTATAGCTCTTCCACGCTAGCATTATCTTCATCTAAGTGTGAGCATGAGTACTCATAAAACAAATAATCATTCGCCTACATCCTCAAGATGCGTTATAAATCAATTTTTTTCTAATTGAAAATAAATTAAAAGAGCATCATTTTAATTCTATTTTAATCTAATTTGCTAGACCTTTTTTTACATAGGTAGTCAGAAAATAGAAGAAAATGTCTTATTTTTTACTACATATTGTCACCGCTTTTCAGATTGTATACAAATATATAGAATTCAGTATTTTTTTGACTTACTAATAATTTATTGGTTGATCTATTAGCAGCTTCTTGTACTGAAAAACAATAATAAATATGCAGAAGAATATTACGTTATGTGTCAAGTATAAAATGTTAATATCTAAAAAAAAATAAATAGTTTATACATACAACATGCCGATTTTAATGCGTATATTTTACTTGAGTTTAGTCACACGTTATGTCATTGTTAAATAAAAAAAACATAGATAAAGGATTCATTATTATTTTATTTTATTAATTCTTTATTATATATAAATCAAATATAAACTAAGTAGTACAGTTGGACAATGATTGAAAAATATTAAATTAAATAAAAATCCATTAATTTAAAAGTATTTCTAGTGCTTTCTCTTTTGGACCTCGAAAGAAATGATTGAACTTGATTACTTTCAATGGAATAAATCAAAATCATTTAGTACTAGTACTTTTGTTTTTTTTCGATTATATCATTTTGTTTGTTTAATAGTTGTAAAACGAAAAATTTTATTTTTTTTCTTGTTTAATTAACTTGAAACTGGGACATTTCAAAACATAAAAAGTCTGAGAACATAACCTTCATTAAGATAAATTAATTCATTTTCACTACAATTTTTTCTTTATTGAACTTATAAATACTTTTACAAATGAAATAAAATGAACTGATAATTTCTATAATCAAATGGATCATTTTAATATAACCTCATTTATAGTATTAAACGAATACTATTGTAATACTAAAAAGTCTATCATATTCATTCTCAACATTTACTTCAAAAGAAAGTTCATTTTACTAGTATACTTAAATCTAAGGATTTATTCGTGTTCGTCTTAATTTCTCATCCAAGAAAATGGATCAAGATAAACATTTTTTCTTCGTGAAGAAATTTGATAATAAGAAACGATTGAAGGAAGAATTTAAAAATTGCTGCCTTAACTACTGAGAGAATGGAAAAAATGGTAAAAAATGATGGCTTTCGTGTGAAGAATATGAAAAAATTACAGTTCTAATGATGGCATAACAATATTGTTGATATTTTCTATTTTTCTGCTCTCTAAGTATGATTAATCAGTGGATGTTCAATATATCTCAACAAAATAAATAAAAGAATTCTTTGATCGTTTTCGATACCAAAAATGTAATATATGAATACCATCATAGTGACTCTATTAGACGAGATATAAAAGATGGATCAAAATCATGTAAAGAATCGACTCAATAACATTACGAATTTTATTTTTAAATACAACACGATACGTAGTTAAATAAAATTATTCAAAAAATAATACATTTAGTTTTTATTAATGAAGAAATACATATGAAATAGTAATATAACGTTATATTTACTAATAAAATGGTTGTGCCTACCTATTTGTGAATAGCCGACTAACTATGTATACACGTGTGTACATATATTTTTTTATTCAGACATGAGTATATTCTTCTCGTTTTTTTTCTGTACACTTGCTTGTCTATTTTTGTCTTTCTTTCGTATTGACTCTTCATATTCTTATTCTTTTTCTGTTCTTTTTTATCTATTTTGTAACAACCCTCCTTCCATATTCTTGCTCAAATTTTCTTTACAATGTTTTTTTCTTATTTTTATCGTATCTTTCATATCGATTCATTCTACTCCAATCGGTTTTTTTCTTTCTTCTAGTCTCTTTTATACTAACTCTGTCTACCTTACATCGCCTTTTACTTCGTATTAATTTATTTCTTATGTAGTGAATATTTTACTTACACTATAATTTTGAGTCATTTGCATTTCTTTTTCTTTATATCAAATTCTTCTAATATTTTTAAAATGTCTGATTGATTTACACGAGAACGTTACTAGCGATACCTATATTAGAAAAGAGGTAAAAAAATCGATTTTAATGGAATTTTATCTGTTAACTTATTACTTATACGTATGAAAAATAACCTTAAACCATCTTGAGATGTGGGAGTTTGGGTTTCAGTGGATCATGATACTGTCATATCTACACTCATAACCTTTTTAATTGATTAATGAATTAAAATAATATTTGAAATTAATTTTATTTCAATTTCAAAAACTATTTTAGAATCATAAAATAACGCATTTTATATATTAGACTTTTAATAAGTTTTAAATATTAAATCGTAAATAATTAAAATTTTCAAAAAAATATTTCAGAAATTCTAATGATTTAAAAACATGATGAAATGAATTTTATTTTTTAATTTACCTTCTATAGAATAAAAAATAAAGTCTTTTAACTATTTTTATTGAATAGTCAAACTAAAAAATAAATTGAAATTATTTTATAGAATTATTTCTAAGAATAAGATTTAGTTCAATTAGTCGAATGATTTGACAAAAACTACATTTTTAATCGATCGGATAGAAGACAAAGAACAATTTTATAATTGGAAAATATTTTTCATGTAAACGAAAAACAAAATTAACTTAATTGATTCTAAAGTAACATAAATCATTTTAATGAATTTTTAGAATATAAAAATAGTATTTTATTTTATAAAAAAACTATTAGAATGGTTGATTCGATTAATAATTCTATAAAAGTTTATTTTAACTAGAAAAGAAAACTTTCAGTATACAATTCTGTTATTTTAAACATATATTTAATAATACTTTCATATGAGAAATGATTAGAATAAGATGAATGTATTGATTAGCAAGAATTTAAAAAGAAAAAAGAAATATATTCTTTTTAGTTCATAATAAAGACCTATTTTAATTACTAAAACTAATATTTAACTTTTTTTTAATTAATTTAAAATTTTAACAAGTGAGAAATAAGATGAAAGAATCTATTTTTCTTTCATAAAAAATATTTTTCTATATATATCTATAAAATCTTGAAATATTTTTATTATACAAATGAAAGAGAATTAATAATTATTATTTATTTATATATTAATCTAATCATATTTTAAATATTCTATCGAATTATTTTATTTTAAAATTAAGATTATCAAGAAATCAATTTTAAGGGTGTAGAATGACTGTAATATTCACATCCATACTTTACTCCAGTGTATGTGGCAGTTTCTCCAAAATTCTGAATGATATTATTGCAATAATTGGTTAAAATCAAACAATTGAAGGACACATTGTAAGTCTTATAATTAGAACATTTGTTTCTCAATACATTTAAACTGCCACAATGAAAGTCCCTTTCACCATTATCATGCTTGCCATCTTAACAATGTATAGCTAAAACAAACAAACTTACATATTTTTCACTAAAAACAGTTATATGTCAATGCAAGTAAATGTCAAATATATATATATATATAAACATAACTCTTTCAAACTAACAATACGATAAAATCGAAGGCATTGGTATATATTCGTTTAGGTACACATAAATCGTCATACTATACAATATCTGTAGTCGAGATATTCAACCCGTCGTCTTGTAATAAAAGATTCTATGATTTTCTATAGAATAGAAGTTTTTTTTCGGATATACGTGTGATATATATAATGAATTAAAAAAACCACGTAGTTAATATTATTATGTCATTTGTTATGACAGATCTTTCCTTGTACAATCTATATTAAAGATATTTATATGAGAAAAATAATTTATTCAGTCTTTATGTTCATCTATGCATATCAAATGATAACGAAACATGAAATATTTGAAGAAAATAAAAATAAATTTCAATAGTATATTTAATATTATAAAATAGATTGATATTTTATATTATTAAATTATCTTAACTAATTTATAGAATTTGTTTCTCCTATAAAAAATAGTTAATTTGTAAAATTATTTCATTTAAAACAATATCTTATTTTGATTGTTTTGATAATAATTTTTGACAAATGAAATGACTTTTCGAATAATAATTTAACATAAGAAAAATGTAAGCTGTTTAAAGAATATTTAAATCGTATTGACAAGTTAATATTATTTTCTTTATTGAATTATCATAATGTACAAGAACTATTTTAGGAAATAAAATATAAAATCAAATTAGATTTTGGTTAATATAATGATGAAAAATTATATATCCTTTGAAAGTAAAAGTTAGTCATCATGTTTCATCTCTTTTTAGACTCGAAAACGGCTTGTTGAGACATGTAATTACGCCATTCGATAGCTCTTGAAAGTCTCTATCAAAATATGCCTTTTATTATATGCTGAAAAATTAACCGAATGGAATAAAGGTACCGTTATAGTGGTATTACCAAACAGTCGATTTTCTCATTGCTTTCGCATTTAGTATTTTGGATGAATTCTTGTTCAGATAACGAGTTTTTGAGGGTGTGGGTGTGGGATGTGTCGGTACCAGTGAAATATCCCTCATCACCCACACCCACACCCTCGCTGAGAACTTATCAAATAAAGATTTTTTTCTGACATTTAAATAAATGAATTTTGAGAGTTTGGAAACCTTTTTTATCGCCCATACTTATATATACAAGATTTGATCAACTGAACGTTAAAAACTAGAAATGATGCATGTCTATGCTATTGATAAAACGATATTTATTTTAGTTATGTGACTTTTAATATGACGGAAATTATGTCTATAATGACAGACATGATATTTACTATATTATTTTGAATATAACTAATCATGACATAAAGATAAATTGTTAAATACTGATAAAATTTTATTTAACACGTATATTATCAATTTCACCAATTGATACTAAATAGAATTCTTTTTGACAAGTTAATACTGAATAATGCTTGGGATTCTCTGTGGAATATTAATACTCTTTTTGCAATATGACAATGCTGTAACAACGAATAGTTTCGAATGGATTTTATACTCGCATAATGGATATGATAATTGTTTATTGTATGATCAACGTCTATTTTGTCGAGATCATGATTTACTTTCGAATAATATATCATCGTGCACGCAAGGAACCATGTGGTATTTCTCAACATTAAAAGATAGTAATACTACTGCAGATGATTTGTTGAAATGGCAAATTCCATTTGAAACTATTGAGTGTTATGCAGATTATTTAGATAATAACTCAGCTAACAGTTTTATCTGTAACTGTACTCATAATCGGATCGGTGCAACATGTCAATATCTTCTTCCTGTTAATCTGTCAACTATTGCTGAGTTATCGAAAGAACAGTTACGTGATCCTGCGGCTCGTGAAACGGGATTTTACACGTGCTTAGTTGATATGATCACGTGTAACATAGGTTTATTGTGTTTGGAATGGCGACAAGTTTGTGATGGTATAGTACAATGTGATAATGGAGCTGATGAAGTCGGATGTCATGAATTTGAACTTCAAAATTGTTCATCGGATGAATTTCAATGTCGTAATTCAATGTGTATACCAAATGAGTTTCTATTTGATGGTACGATTGATTGTATGGATTCAAGTGATGAGCAAGAAGTAGAAACAATACGAAGAATTTTTGGATCATGTCCAACAACAACGATTTGGGAATGTGATGAACGTTTATGTCGAAAAGATGAATTTAGTTGTGGAGATGGTCAATGTATTCATTGGCCAAATCTAATTCATCATCAAAACAGTTGTAAGAATGCTCGAGATTTAGCTTATCAATGTGAATTACAAGGATCGCCAACAGTGGCCAATGGCATTTGTCGACAGAAAGGAAACGGTCAGTGTTTTTCATTTAGCGAGGAGATGAATGTAGATCTTCATATTCTCACTCACAATTTGTTCTATAAATATTAAATTAAAATATTTTCTAGATGGTCTACCTCCGTTGCAAAATTCGACATCATGTTCATTAGGTCTTCGTTACTTGTTGGTTGGATCTCAACGCAAAGTATCATGGAACCATATTATTAATTACTGTCCTGATTTTATTCAGTATCCTGAACAATCTGTGTTATCACCTGTTCTTAAAATGTTTTACAATAAATCACGTATTGTCTCATTTTATACTGGACAAAACTTTGGACTTGCATTACCCAAACAAACTCCTGATGTTGTCTGTCTTAATGGAACATTCATATGCAATGGTACTCTGATAACATCAGCCAATGGTACTTGTTGGAGTTTTGAAAGCTATCTATTATTTGCGGATCTGCCATTTTTTCCATTTTCATATTTATTTTGTCAAATGGTAAAAAATCAACTACAGAATAATTTATCACGGTTAGTCGTCATCATTCATACTATTTTTTGACATAAAAATAAAAACTATTTTGTTCTAGAGAATACTCTCAACCATTAATAATAAATTCACAATCATTTATCTGTGATGAATTTGTTTATCCAATGGCTATACGACGAATCAATGATGGATATATTGATTGTTTATTCGGTGAGGATGAGCAAAATGATCAGTACAATATCACTCTTCCATATCGTTATCGGTGCTCTGATTTATCCATAACGCAATATATTAGTTATCAACAATTGGGTAATGGAGAAGAAGAATGTGCAGATGGAAGTGATGAACTTTCTAATGCATTAAATTGGTATTATTTTCGATGCGATTTTGGAGAAGAATATCCTTGTTGGGTATTTCGTAGTGCATATATTGATAAAATTGATCGTGTTAATAATATGCAACTACCATTTCATCGATACTGTGATTCAATACGAGATACAAGAGATGGACATGACGAAAAAAATTGTTCTCAATGGTTTTGTCCTCAAGACATGTATCAATGTCGAACTACCGGACAATGCATTAATAAAGATGATTTATGTGATGGAGATTTTGATTGTGACAATGGTGAAGATGAATTAAATTGTTCCATAACAAAATCTCGATGGATACTTGAAGCTCAATGTAATAATACTAAAGAGCATTTTTGTATCACACAAAACTTTCTTATCAATCAAACATTGCATCGACCTTGCATAGATTATTGGAAAGCAGGTGATGAACAACTTGATTGTATTGGAGGACGAGATGAACGAAATGTTTTTGTTTGCCCTGATCATCATATATTAGGTGATCGGTTTCTATGTGATAATTCAACACAGTGTTTATCACATACAGCTATATGCAATGGTATTATTGATTGCTATGATCAAACAGATGAACTAATCTGCTTTTGGGCCAGACATCGATGTTCCGAGAAGTACTTTGCTTGTTATGATAATAAAACTTGCATGCATGATCGTTGTTCTCCCAAATATAATTGTCCTAACTATGAAAATTTATTTTGGTGTCCAAATCCATACGAAAGTAATTATAGAATAAGTAAAGTTCGACGCCTTTCAAGTTACCTGTTATTCTGTGATAACGTAGAATTATTTAACACATCCACAGTACCATTGCCAGGTATTCAGACCAAAAGTATTTCTAATCCACAATTACATGGGTATTGCAATCGTGGTTTCTACTTATTAAGTGGAAATGGAAAAGAACCTGTATGTTTCTGTCCACCTAGCTTTTACGGGCATCGTTGTCAGTATGATCGTCTTCGTGTTACTGTACGTATTCGTTTTGATCGTAGACATCGTTCGGATTTACCACCATTACTTCATGTTTTGGTTTTATTACTCTATAACAAAACTTTCATTGTTGATCATCAAAGATTTGTTGATATTGATCAAGAGTTTCCCCCAAAACATAAAGCTTACTTATTGTATCCTCATTCAAACTTTACTGGTAACTATTCAGTTCAATTTCAAATATATGATGGACTTGAACTCTTGTCTGTATGGGAATATTCAATTAATACTATTGGTATTCTTCCTGTGTTTCAATTAGCTAAAATACTTCGATTTCCTGATCGTTCCTTACCATGGCGATGTCCTCACAATCATTGTCAAAATAATGGATCATGTTATATGATCGTTAATAATGATGAAAATAATTATTTTTGTCTTTGTCAACGTGGTTGGAAAGGAAATCTATGTACAGAACCTCTCAAACAAAACAAGTGCTCATTACATGCTCTTGCTCTAGAAGAAGATCTATGTGTTTGTCCATATGGGTATTTACCACCTCACTGTTTCGTTCGTAATACTATTTGTGAAAAACAAACTTCGATTTTCTCGTCAATAAACGGAATCTGTTTACCTTTTTCTATTTTACCTCCTCATGAATATTGGTATTTTCGTGATAGCTCCAAATCTGATGGATCATCTAAACCTATGCTAATATTAAACAGACGAAAGCCTAATGAAGAGGCATTTCTCTTACAGTTGTTGAAAATATCTCAAGACTATCCGAAACTACGACAGCAAATACTGATACCAAAATTAACATCTTTTCCTATTACCCTTATCATCAATAGTAGAGATTCAATATACAAAATAACTGTACCTGAAATTGGTCTTTTGTATACCTATGAACGCCAGCGTGATTTTGTGACTGTCCATTTGAGCATGCTCTATATTAATTGTAGTAATAGCTTACGAAATTTTACTATTGATCTTAATTCTCAACCTTCGCAATGTAAGTCAATTTCTACTCGATCACCTATGACACTTCTTAACACTTTCTGTTGGCAATCTGACGTTCAATCATGTTTCTATTCACAGAATTATATTTGTTATTGTAAAATGAACACAAATCGTAGCGAATGTTTAAGTTACGAACAACGAGATGTACAGTGTGGGTATTGTCTCAATCAAGGTTATTGTATTCAAGGCAATTTACAAAATAGTAGTGATTTTGCCT
>CAJNOI010000259.1:0-32855 GCA_905250115.1 Adineta steineri
TTGATGAAAAACAAAAATCAAAAGGACAATGTCTTGATCTTCTCTCTTAATCCCAATGAAAAAATATCGATTTCATATAATTCACTCTACTATGTGATTTTTTTTTTCGAAAATCACATCACTTAAGTTGAGTGCTTTTTCCACCATCATCTATTCCTTGAAGAGAATATATATTACATCATTTTAATTATGTATACAATAAATTCACTATGACAAAAAAAAGAGATTATTTCTTTTCTTTTTTTTTTTTGAAACTCAGAATGTAACAGTTGAAGCGCTTCATAAATACAATTTCTCTATTTCATATCATAAGCAACAGTTTTTTTTCTTCTTCTTTACGAAGAATTTATTCTAAAACAAGGACACAGAAAAAACTCATCTGACTGCGGTCACCACAAAGTACACACATATGTTCTTACACCATCGATGCTCAAATTAATATAAAGGCTTCTTCATTCCTGACGAACGTAGAACGTACAAAAAAAAGAATATGCAGAAAAAAAAACGTTCTTTTTTTCTTCTTTCTGTCACAAAGTTAAAGAACAGGATAAAAGTAGGCAAATAGAGAGAAAATAAAAAAAAAGACTTGTAACTTGAAATAGATTTTCTTTCTTCTTTTTCTCTCTTCACATCATCAATATGTGTCACACGGAACGAAATAACAGCTGACAAATGTGGTTGATACCTATGTGAAAAGATGAGGAATAACCTCAGGAATGATAGCGATCATGTTCAATGTTTTAAATCTATATTACATGGTACAATTTACGTTAAATATAGCAATTGTTAATGGTGCTACAAAATCTCAACCTCAGGAATATCGAGCTTTTTTCAATGGACCATCAAATTATTATCAACAACAACAACAACAAATGACAAATATCAACAGTCAAAAATGGTATTATTCATCTAACAATCAACCGTCAGCTTATTCATGGTATTGGACAAATCAAGATGTACCATCGAACAATTTTTATAAAAATACATTACCATTTAATCAAGCAGATCAATTATCAAATTGGGCATGTGGAAGAAGTCAAATATCGAATCGATTTGCACGTATTATGGGTGGACAAGATGCTGTACCTCATTCATATCCATGGATGGTTTCATTAACAAAACGTTCTTTAAATAATATACATTTATGTGGTGGTACTCTTATCACACAACGTCATGTTCTTTCAGCTGCACATTGTATGGAAGATTTTGATGGACCTTCAGATTTAAATATTATAGCTGGTACTCATTATAATACTGATAAACGAAATCCAGCACCAGTTATAGCAATTAATGTTCATCCTCAATATGATCCTGATACATTTGAGAATGATATTGCAATCATAACACTATTAGCACCATTACCTGATAATGATCCACGTATAGGTACAATTTGTTTACCACCTGATGATGTTCCAGGAAGAAATTATCCACCTATAAAAGCATCTGGTGTTGCTATTGGTTGGGGATCGACTTATTTTGGTGGTAATCCATCGACAACACTCAAACAAGTCGTTCTACCAATTCTTGACGTAAATAAATGGCCATGTAATATTTATATTACTTATGCACCAGGACAAATATGTGCCGGAGAACTTAGTGGTGGTGCTGATACATGTCAAGCTGATTCAGGTTTTATTAGAACAATTACAGTTCTCTATTGTAAATTTTATATTTTAGGTGGACCAATAATGATAGAAAATGCCAACAATCGTTGGGAAATTGTAGGTATAACATCATTTGGCAAATCATGGTAAGATATGCAATAAAAATATTAAGATTTCATGATAATCATACTTTATTTCTCTAGTGGTAAGCCAAATGCGCCTGGAATTTATACACGCGTAAGTACTTATAATAGTTTTATTCGATCAATAATTGCTCTCTCAAGACATAGTCCATACAATTCGTCGTCTTCTAAACTATTTTCATTTCATCAATTTTTCTTCAGTATTATTTTTTTGATACTATTTTTTCTAATTTAATCAGAAAAAAAAATCATAGGCGTATATTTGTATAAACTTTGTTAAACATTTTATTTTATTCTGTTCATTTTCTTTTTTAAATGTTCATTGAAATAGACGAAGGTCTTGATGTATCCCATTAATTCCTCCGTTTTTTTACTTCTATTCTCATCATCATCATATCGATATATTAAATCAATTGTATGCACTTTTTTTTTATTGACAGAGAAGTAAAAGACCATTTAACAACACATCATCGTAAAAGAGCAGCAAAGATTTCATGGTCTTTACACGCTTTGTATTGATATATATATTCAATGCAAATAGGAAGCAATGAAAGAGAAAGAGTAGAAATTGAAAAAGACAAAAATGTCATATATAAATATACTTGTATATCAAACAATCTGTCAAACCATCATTGATATAGTTGAAAAAGTAAAGATAAAAATAAAAAAATAGGCATATCATATCACCTAGACATCATTACGCATTGGTTGCGAAACCCGAATCAATTTTTGATCGTGCATTCCAATCAAGTTTTTCACGAAAAATCTGGTTTAAATAAAAATTAAGATTAATTCTATAATACAATAAGACAGATAATTACTTTTGGTTTTCGATGTGTGAGCTCCGGATTATAAGAATCATTATATGATTTCGTTTTTGATTCATATTTCCAAAGTGGTAAATCATTTATGATCTAAATTAAATATATATGTAATTTTATGATCAGCAAAAACTATTTATGAATATCAGAAATAGTAAAATGGTAGCATATAACTCGGCAAGATAAGAACAGAAAATAATACTTACTCTTGGTTTTGATTGATACTTTAAACTTTTTACAAATTCTTCATTATGATTATCGATTTTAGGTTTTATAGAATTATATTGAGTGTTTTTTCTTGCATTCTTTAAAAAGAAATTGTATTGATATTCGAAAAAAAGAAAATTTGAGTTTCATACTACAGATGTTGGCCGATGTTTTCGAATACGTCCAGTAGAATCATTATTTTGTGATTTTTGTTGCCATCCAAATGTTCGATGGTGAATGGGCTAAAAATTAATTTGCACATAATCAGAATTAGAAAATTCTTGTTTATCTCATACGGGAAGTTTTGCTGGCTTGGATCGTTTTTTTCGATCATCAACGTCATACTTCTGATTATCATTATAAACTCGATCAGATTTTGTTCTTCGTTTTGGTGTAGAATTCTATAAATAAAAGAACAATATAGAAAATAATAAGAAATATTTCCGTACGATATTTTGTTTTTCATTTCGCAGAGATCTTCGACGTTCTTGATGTCTTGTATCATCTTCATCATAATTATTACGGTTATTAACAAGTCTCCATCCATTTGGATCACCGGAAAATTTCTTTAAATAAAATCAATAGTAATTATATAATACAATGAGAAAGATGGTTACTCTTGGTTGTCTATAAGTAGGCTTAGTATCGTAAGAAACATTAAATGAACCCATTTTTGGTTCTGATCTCCAACGTGGTAACTTGCTGGTATTCTAAATTGAGAATATAGTTTTATGGCTAGCAAAAACTAGTAGCTTACTCTTGGTTTTGGTTCATATTTTATATTTCTTACATATTCTTCATTACGATCATCAATTTTAGGTTTTATATAATCATATCGAGAGCTTTTTCTATTATTCTTTAAAAAAAGAAATTGTATTGATATTTCAAAAAAAGAAAATTTGATTTTCATATTACAGATGTGGATCGTGATTTTCGAATACGTCTAGTGTAATCATCATTTCTTGAATTACTTCGTGATTTTTGTTGCAATCCAAATGTTCGATTTTGAACTGGCTAAAAATGAGTTTATATATAATGAAAATTAGGAAACTCTCCTTCATCTCATACGGGAAGTCTTGCTGGTTTGTATTGTATTCTACGATCATCATATTCATAGTTTTGAATATCACTATAAACTTCATCAGATATCGGTCCTCGTTTTCGTGTAGAATTCTATAAAAAAAACAAGAACAATATAGAAAAATAACAAAAAAAATTTTCGTACAATATTTTGTTTTTCATTTCGTAAAGATCTTCCACGTTCTTGAGATCTTGTATGCTCTTCACTATAATTATCAGGACTATCAACTAGTACATATCCATTTGGATCACCAGCAACTCTCTTTAAACAAAAAACCGAAAGTTTTATTAAGAAATTTTATGAAAATTATCTTACAATTGATTTTCGACCACTCTTACGTCGATCGGTAGTATTTTCATTATGAGAATCAGTCCGAGCTTTTCCTTGCCAGATAATTCTTTCTTCAACAATCTATATGGAACAAAAGAGTTTCTATTACTTGATTAAAATAAATAATCCCATACTTCACGATCTGATTGTAATGGAGAAAGACGACGTCGTTCTGGTTTTGTCTTCAACAAATTTTGTTTTTCAAAATAAAATTTTATTATACTAAAATTCTAATTACTTCTTTAATTGTATTTTCATATGTTTTTCTCACTGGTACATTAACATCAGATGTATCTTCTTCACTATAATAACTATTCTCTTTATATACGACCGGTTGTTTTACTTTTTTTGGTCGTGAATAATGTTTTGATGAAGATTTAACAGGTTCAATTGGCTGTTCGATAGTATCATAACTTAATATATCACCCCTACGATTTACTCGAATAATAGTAACTTGCTAAAATTTATTTTTAATTTATATATTATAGATGTTTTTTGTATGCGCATACCTCAGTTTTTCGACCATGCGACATTATGGATAAAGAAAAGTTGATGTTACTATGGGGGACAAGGCAAACATAATGAAAAAATATTTACAAGTTCAAGTAGAAGTAAATGTTTCAATGCTATGTTCTATAAAAATGACACATTAATGGATGATTATGACAAAAATAACAAATACTTTTATTTGTACAAATATTAAGCAAAAAAACAGTGGTTTTAAATAATTTTTTTTCTTCTGATTATTAATATTATTTTTTAATTATAAATCAGATTTTTAAGACTAATTTGCATATCGATAGAAATATTAGTTTATCATAATATTGATTATGTTCGTATTTACTCTCATATCTTTACGTTAGTTTAATATTTGCTATTTGAATTATTTTTAAATATTTACAAGTACAAATTGTTCTAGTTTTTATATAACAAATCTTGTTAATTTAATATATTTGAATTGATCTAACAGATAATGACATAAGCAATGATAGAAAGAGTTTCTCTTTATATTAATGACGCAAAAATTCAAGAATATAGTTCGTAATTGGTACGATAAGTTTGAAATAAATGAATTGAGATGTATATCAATGAGTGATATTTCATTAAATAAGTCTTACGAAAAAAAAGTATGGTGATTCTATATGTTTATTTAATAAATCATTTTTTAATTAAATACAAAAAGTATTTTGATGATTATAACATTGAAGTTGAATAGATTGACAAGCAGCAAGACATGATGAACAACCATTTGCAGTAACCATTTCATAAGAATGAAATCCACTTAATGTATTACAAGAACATCCACATCGTGTCGATCCACTTGGTAAAGTCGGTGTTGGAGTAGATACTCCTAGGCAAACACCTTGAGTTTGACCATATTGATTATTTACACATATATATGGATATCGGTTATTACAAGCTATACTACATGCACCAACTTGACATGAAAAAGCAGTTGCTTCACCAACAAATGTAGGTGCACATGTAAATGAACCTGAATTACAGCAATTGCATTGACATAAATAGGGGCCGTTATTCGTTGGTGAATTTGTAGTTGTTGTAGTTGTTGCTGTAAGACATTTTCCAATAGCTTGTCCGTATGAAATAGGTGCAGTACATTGATAATATCGTGCTTTACAAGCTGCGAGACAATTTGCATCAGAACATGGTTGAGCACTAGCATTAAGTGTTTGAGTTGGTTGACATCCTTGACCAGTACAACATGCACATGAACAATTATCAGATTGAGTTTGGACGAAACTTATTAAGAGAATAGAAAGAATCACTTTTGATATAAGATACATGATATGTCGTCTTCGTTTAGTAATTTTTCAATGAGAAAAATAAAATGAAAATGTATTATATTTATATTTAACACTATAAAATCTTCTTCAAATAGAAGAAAAATAATTGAAAAAATGTATATCGGAAATAAAAACTTCATATTCGATTAACTGACTTTGAATAAAACGAATATTTACATAGAATTTTTCTATTTTCGTGCATCATTCATGATCAAGGTTTTTTAGTATATAAATATATCGGATCATAATTTTATAACTATGTATACCATGTCATCTGGAATGATGGGTATAAAAGACAGGCAAAAATATGAGAATGAGAATCAAACCATTTGGAAATGTATATCTCACTTGCTCTTATTGTTTTTCTTTCATTATTCAGTCAATCATTGGCTGCTGGATGTCCAAAAATCGTTACTCAAAAAGATTTTAATGCTACAAAAGTAGATCAAATTCTTTTCAAATTTAATTACTAACTTATCCATTATGTTTTTTTCATCTATAGTATTTAGGTCTTTGGTATGAAATTGAAAGAAATGATATTATTTTTGAAATAGCATCAAGATGTGAAAATGCTACTTATACAGCCAATGATAATGGTACTGTTGGTGTATGGAATCAAGCTGTTACTGCATATAGTGGTTATTATAGTATCCATGGTATTGCTCGAGTTAAAGATCCTGCAGAACCAGGTGCTTTAGAAGTTATTTTTACTAATCCAGGTAATTAATTTTTACAGATTTGTTGTTGTTTTTGGATTAATTAAAGATTTTTATTTTGAATAGCTCGAAAAGGAGATTATAATGTAATTACAACAGATTATAATGAATATGCACTTGTTTATGCTTGTGAAACTATACCAGTTGTTGGTTTTAAAATGGAATTTATTTGGTTACTTTCGTATGTGTTCTAATTTCTTCATGGTTTTCTTTTTACTTGAATAATTTGTTTATTTAGACGAAAAAAATCTTTATCACCATCACGTATCAATGAATTAAAAAAGATTTTAAAAGATATGGGAGCTGATGTGAATAATGTTAAACCAACTCGACAAGATTGCTCATAACAAAAAAACAATTTCTTTTCTTTTAATTTAATTAACAATAAATAATCAAATCTATTGTTTAATTTTCTCTTTTTTGAAGAAATCAAAATATATAACAATAAAAAACAAAACAACAAAACGTTTAGTCTAATTAATATTAAACCCATTCTTTTGGTTCTTTTAAAACTTTCATAAGTTTCATTTCTGGTGAATCGTCTTTAAACTCCCAACCATATTTCCATTTAGCTACTGGTGGTAATGACATAAGAATACTCTCGATTCTTGCACCAGGTGTTTGTAAACCAAATTTTGTCCCACGATCTAATACAAGATTAAATTCAGCATAACGTCCTCGTCGTAATAATTGCCATTCACGTTCTTGTGTTGTATATGTTTGTTGATAATTTTTTTTTACTATTGGAATATAAGATGGTATAACTGTATTTGCACAAGCTTTAACAAAACTAAAACATGATTCTTGATCGGGTTGATTAAGATCATCAAAAAAAATACCACCAATTCCACGACGTTCATTTGAACGATAATTTATATTAAAATAATCATCACACCATTTTTTAAATTTCGAATAATAGGAATTATCATATTTATCACAAGTTTCTTTTAATGATAAATGAAAATGTTTACAATCAGTTTCATTTAAATAATAAGGTGTCATATCAGTACCACTAAAATAATAAAACATTCAATCTTATCGTTTTTTTCTCGATATATATAGATACTAACCCACCATACCACCAATGTATTTTCCCATCGACGTCAACTAATTCAAAATATCTATAATTAAAATGTATTGTTGGTACATGTGGATTTCTTGGATGAACAACTGATGATATACCAGCTGCAAAAAAATCTAATGATGTATTTCGTGCAACAAATTGATGACCACGTGCTCTCATTTGTTCAATTGCTTGAACAGGTAATTTACCATGAACAACTGATATATTAACACCGGCTTTTTCAAAAACATCACCATCTTGCATAACACATGTTATTCCACCACCACCTTCTTCACGTGTCCAACGATCAACTTTAAATCGAACTTGATTATTTTGTTTAATTTCATAATCTTCCAATGATTGACAAAGTTGTTTTTGTAATTTTAATATAAAGACTTCCATTCGTGCTTGATAAGAATTTTTTTGCAGTAGATCTTTATTTGTTATTGGTTCAGCCATAAATGATTCCAATGGTTTATCTGGATATGTTTCCGAAACATCAGTTTTAAATGAATCAAGTGTTGTTGCATGATGTTTATTAAAAGGTTTATGAGTATAACAATATGCGATTGTTGTAGCGGTACCAAATACATAGGGTAATGCATTTTTAAATTGTCTTATAAAACGATTACATGAAACAGCAGCAAATATTGCTGTCCGACCGTAAGACATAATCTGAAACAAAAACAGAATAAGAATATATTCAGTTAAATTTATTTTATTCATCAATTTGTTCAATAGATTTTCGTTTTTTCTTTTTCTTTTTCTCAAGAGAATTATCACAAGAAGAAGACAAAGCACGATCTTCTTGTTCTTGTAATCGTTGAAGTTTTCCACCCATTTTTATTCCATGACGAGCACCTCTATTAGAAATAAACATAAAATAATAGTTTTTCTTTTTTCATATAATTAAACAATGTACTTATGAGCAGTTCGACCACCACATATACGAAGTAAATCTTCATCACTCGGTCTGAATATCAAAAAAAAGGAAATCAATTAAACTATAAATATATATGAATTAAATATACGTAGGAGTATTAGTTTCAGCAACAGCAAGTTCTTTTTCAAGTCGTACAGATTCTTCTTTATTGTCCATTAATACTGAACTCTAAAACAGAAAATTTTTATAAATAAAATATTGATTATGTAATGTTTACTAACTTTTTGAAAACGTGTATAAATAGATTTTTTTGAACTTTTTTCTTCATCATCTTCTTTATGTTTACGTTTTTTCTCTTTCTTCTCTTCACCTTCTGGTTGGTCAAGTGAATCCGAAACTTTTTTTGCAGCTCGATTATATGTATATTCCCACCATTTAAATTCACTTGAATACTCATCTTTTTGATTACATCCAACCTAAAAACAAGAAATAAATAAATCAATCTTCTTCAACATTACATTAACTTACTCCACGAGTATCAAATTTTAGAACTGGTTTAAGAGCTGTTTTCATCCCTTGATTATTTTTACCAAGACCTTTTTCTAAACAGAGTTTATTATGATTTTATTTTTAAAATGACAAATTAAAAACAATTACCGGGATCCCACCCATGCTTTTTTAACATTCTCTCAGCAAATTCCATCTTGTAATATATGTTGTTTTAAGATATGTACGAGAGAATCTACAATTAATAGACACGTTAATTTTTCGTAGAAATTCCACAAAGAATTAAAATAAATGAATGATGTTTCATACTCGTATATAATTATTAGCTATGCTCATCTACAAATCAATGACAAGTTGAAATTCACTATACATAGATATTACTGACATCTAGTGGAATGAAAATGTAGGGATATATCGGATCCGGTACCACCCATTTATCAAGGAGAAAAAAAGAACGCTAATAATTATTATCATTTCAGTAGACCTTCTTCAAAGATCCTACGGCATTATTCGACTACTTCTAATTTCCTGATTACACTACTATTATAATATGTACTAAAAGATCTTCGTTTAATATTTCATATTCATTATTAAATCTCAAAAAAAAATCATTACCTATTACAATCTATTTAAAAGTTTTATAAAACAAATCTTCTTTATTTTATATAATGCCTAAGACAGACTATTATATAATATGATAATTATTCTTCTTCGACATTAGTATAGGATTAATTGTCTATCAAATTGACATTTTAAATTTTAGCGAGCGAAATTCGAATAGAAAAAAATTTATTACATTATCAGTGAATAAAACCAGGCATATTTCATTATTCTATTCAAGTGGAACATTTGAAAGTACTTGAAAAGACAGATGTTTAAAATAGAAGCAACATCACACATATCAAACGATGATGTATTTTATTATATAGACATAATTATAATAAGTAGTCATTCACATTTGTCAAGCAAGAATGAATAAAAAGAAATTTCTTTGAGTAAAATATCATGTTTAGGAACATTCATAATTTATTTTAATAGTAATAAAATATTTTTACCTTATCCTCAAAAGCCTTCACTTTAATTCCATACGTTATGCGAAATTCATGTGTATATAGATAAAAGAAAAAACTTTTATCTTTATAAGCTTATCATCGATTGGATATAAATATACTATATTGAACAGATCAAACTACTTGAATTACTCTTTGCTTGTTATAAATAACATTAGATTCAATTTAATCTATAATAACCTTTTAATTTTTTTCAAAAGATCAATTCAATTGTTGTCGTCGTTCAAAGAAGATAAAAGACAAAAATGAATATTAATAAATGTATTTTATATATTCATTGATTCA
Source organism: Adineta steineri (assembly GCA_905250115.1). NCBI lineage: Eukaryota > Metazoa > Rotifera > Eurotatoria > Adinetida > Adinetidae > Adineta > Adineta steineri. The sequence continues at coordinate 10,516 of CAJNOI010000259.1, forward strand.
TACAAAGAAATACATACATAAAAACAATGATACAATAAAAATCTAAATAAAATGAGATAAAAAAAAAGAAGTAATCTCATTCCACGCATATGTGAAAATCATCGATCATTTAATAAACTACAAGATAAACTGTCGATACATACAAGACAAGACAAAAAGAGAAACTTAGTTTTTTTTCTTTCATTCATTTTAAATAATACTAATTAAAACAAAAAAAATGTATTTTTTCACATACAACATTCATATATATTTCAATTGACCCGTGAGACAGCTGCATATCCACTACGTGCACGTTGAGTTAAACCACCATATAATATAAGAGCAAGAAGTATTACACCAGCAGCTACTAATGTTACGATAGCTATATAAAAGACTTCCTTGGATTTATAGTCATAATAAACAGCAGTACAAGCTCTATCAAAATATTTGTTGTTGTTGTATTCAGGTTGTTCCGTACAACCTATAAAAAAATATTTTATAAAGAAAAATCTCTTTTTATTACATACCTGGTGCAAGACAACAACTTTCTGGTATTCCATCGAGATTTCCCATCTTATAATCATCGTATGAAGTACAACAATTATAATTCTAAAAAGATAAAAACAATATCAAATCTATTTTTATTTATTTTTCATACTTTATTTAAATAATCAATCTTTTTCTGTGATGCTGCTGGTAAGTCTTTATATTTACTATAATCTTTTATTTCCTTATCAATACTTGTTTGTAATCGACCTGTTTTATGTGAAACCATTCCATAAATACCGACACTTGCTGGCAAAACAAATTATTTATTTAATAAAAATCTTATTCAATATTAAACTTACCAAGTGTTATAAAGAAAATAAGAAGTAAAACTAATGTTACCAAACGTAAATTTGAAATATCTTTAAGGGCACCAAATACACCCAAAAGTAAAGCTATTAATAATAAACCACCAACAGCAATGAGTACAATACTTGCCATATATAAATTAAAATCACCATAATTATGTTCGATAGGAAGATATCGATATAATAAAACTATTCCATAACCTAATGTCGCAATAGCACTTCCTAATGTAAATGCACCAAATACTCCTAAAATAAAACATACGTGATCTTACTGTAGATTTTTGATTTAACTTCCTGTTTAACAAATCTACTTTTCTTTTTTTTCTTTTTCATCTCTACATAACTCGTCTCATTATGCACCAGCGATTCTTTTGAATATATATATATATATATGAAAAAGGGAAGATATGAGACTTGTCGGATGTTAGAAAAAAACGAAGGAAAAATAATTGTGGTATCTCTTGCTGAGTTTATCAGTTTAATAAATTTATGTACATTTTATATTCTTATCATACCTAGTAAACATTTTGATGGACCATCGATTTCAGTAGACATTGTTTTTTTGTTGAATTACTTGAATAAATATCTAAAGAAAATAATGAATGGTGTCTTTATTCTTTATATTAAATTTAATAAAGAAGTATTTCTAATAAGAAGAAAAAAAAAGAAAAATGAAAAATTATTCTTACGGTAGTTGATGCTACCGTTTTATTTCATTAGTCTGGTGTAAAAAAAAAAGAAAATGATGTCAAAAAAAAAAAGAAGAAAGACAAGCTCAGCTTTTTCTCTTCTTCTTCTCTCTTTCTTCTATGGTACCAACTAAAAAAATGCTAAAAAAGAAAATGGAATTTGTTGCTCGTCTTTTTCTCTCAAGTGTTTGGTTCAATGAAAAAAAAAAGACAAGGATAAACGAGAATTTGTCTATTTTTTGCCTGCTTACCTATGTCGTATATGTGTGAATGAAGATAATATACTTTTTCTCACTACACAAATGCAAATGAGAGAAAGAGAGAGAGAGAGAGAGAGCACATACAGCGTCTGACTATGGCATTATCCTCTTTTCTTCTCTTACTACCTTAGTTCGAAATTTGAACGTGTCCCTACAACAGAACAAACTTTAACTAGTAAATTTTAGATGACGACAAAGCGATGAAAAAAATACGAATTTAATGGATCTGCATATAATATATACAATGACCGAGGTCGATAGGAATATTGTTCATTGAATAAAAGAAATGAATATATGGCGTTATTGAGCGAATAAAAAGAAGAAAAAAAAATAAAGAAAGTTCATCGTTAGTGATGACGAGATAGATGTATAAAAAGAAAAAAGAAAGGAAAGAATGGATAAAAAAACTAACTACGGGGCTGCTAGCATAATTATACTAGAATAAACGCAATGTCAAATTCTGTCATTCTCTAAATAGGAGTAGAAGAAAAATAAATTAATTAAAGCGTATGACGCACATCTCATAAATTAATCTTTATTCTAATGTTAGATTGTTTGTTTTTTTCTCTCGGTTGAATGATGATAAGTAAAACTAGTTGAATAAAATCAGTCATTGAACTAAATCGAAGTGATGTTTGATATGCGATTTTATGTTTTTGAATAAGAAATATGCAAATGAGAATTGGATGAACTATAGTGATAGTTTATATCAACATCTCCTGTTTGGTCATGCAAATTCAATTAGATTTTTTTTATGACAATGTTTGCTCTTTTGTGTATACATATATATTGGACATATAAACCGTAGAGTAAATCAACAAAGTACGTGCTAAAATACTCACTTTTCATATCTACAAGATAGTAATGAATAGAAAAATGTCAACACTTATCAAATTATGTTTACAAGACATGAGCGAAAATTAATGCATTTGATAGGATGACATTGAAGAGAAAAAAAGAATTATTATAATATTTATATATTCTTTTTTTATTATTGAGTTATAAATTTTATAAAAAAAAAAGAAAGAAAGAGAGAGAAATATCTTTTGGTGTTGCCGTCTAGTATTTTTCTTGAGATAAAATTACCTCAATTTTCTTTTTTGTAACTTAAAGACACCAGAAACTATTTATACCTGAAAGTTCTAATTACTATTATTAATATTTGAAGGACATGTAGACAATATTTAGTTTTAGTATATATATTACAAATGACTCTTTTTTTTTAAATATACAAATTTGAAATGAACATAATTTAATTTGAACAATTATTACACCGTTCACAACAAACAATCAGTCGACAACATTTGTAAACTAGATTTTGATATTTTCTATTGAACCAACTATAGATTATTGAATTGTAACAACAACCACTAATACTTAACCAATAAAATAATAAATACATTGTCGAATCCTGACATTTAGTTATTTGTATTGAACGTCCAAGTGATACTTTTGATGATGAATGAAAAATATCTCGTAAATATATGAAATGTATAGGTGAATGAGATAAAGTAAAAACGATAATAGTTATCATAAGTAAACTTCTTGAACGTGTTCTTGATTGTTTAAATGTTTGAAATTCTTTTACACCAATTACAGCTCGACGAGATATTATTCGTATTGTTAATAGACATAAACTAGTGATAATTAAAAGTGGTATAATATAGAATAACAATATAAGACAAAGACTTCTTATTTTATAGATAGTATCATTGAAAAAATATTTCGTTCTCAATGGATAAATTATTTGAGAACAAATTAATTTTTCATATGAATTAAAATATATGTTTACTTTTGTCGATACGAAACAAGTAGCAGCGAATAATCCCGAAAAAATCCATGTCAATAAAATAACAGGAAAAGGTTTTTTTGGATAATATTTTTCTAATGGATTTTGTATTAAACGATAACGATCATAAGCAATTAAACATATTGTTAATGTTGATACATTATATGCAAGAATTTGCATTGATTTATTACCCGCACATACATATGAACTAGCTGTAATATTCTGAACAAAATATTTTGAACAGAATACAAATTCTACTGGAATGGTTAAACCTAACAATGTATCAGCTATTGCAAGATTAAGTAAGAATATACATGATGTAGTGAATGGAAAATTTGTTGTGGATTGAAACCACGTATGATTATGTCGTCGTAAACTTATTCGAAATACAAATGCATTACCAATTAATGATAATATTGATGTTAATGCATAGAGTAAAATTAAAACGGTATCTCGTAGAGTAACAAATTGATTCATCTAATAACCATGTTCAACAAAATAAAACTGTAACAAATATCGATTATTTTCTTCTTGTGAAGAACATGTTATACGACTGGTCTTTGTCATTAAACTATTAAAAACTGACAGGGGTGAAAAGAATTCATAGTCTTATAGAGTAGTTCTTATTCCTTTCGATTACTTAATCCTGTATGTAACTATATTTTTACAAAACATATTTATTATTTAACGAATATAATCAGAAATAATATCGTGTTTTTGTCTTTGTTCCTAGATAAGGAAAAAAAATGACAAAATTTGATCAATTGATGAGTAGAGAATATTTAAATGGCTACAATAAACAGATAAATATTAATTCTTTTTCTGTTGATAGCTATAAGTGAAAAGATAATGATATAAAGAGTAAAAGGTACAACGTAATCTACATAGTTTATATGTTAATACATAAAAATATTTTTTATCATTGAAAAATAAAGTATAAATAATCAAAATAGCTTTAATAAATTCATTATTTATACCATGTTTAATCCTTTGTATAGAAACTGAGAAGCTGAAACTTGCTCAGAAATAGCAATGAAAAGAAGTAGGATACGTGACAGCAACGAAGATAAAAATATTTTATTCTAATTGAGATTACTTTTTTTTCTTAATTGTTTAAAGAAGAGAAGAATTATGTTGTGCAACACCTGATCGAACAAATAATATTTTTTCTATTTATAGCTTTTCAGACAGCTAAAGTTTATTTTCGAAGTGCACGCTTTTATTAAACAGAAAAATTTAAAAAAAAATTCAGAAATAAATAGCTAAAAAAGAGACAGTAAGACAAACAAAAAAATAATATCCTTTAGTCCGAGTAATATTTGATATAAAAGTTCGATTTTCAGCATGTTTCTTTGTTTATGTCATAGCTCTTAAAGAAAGAAAATAACCGTCTGAATTATGTTGCATTAAATCACTATATTAATAGAGTATACCTGGCTTCTTATTTTCTTTGATATCTTCGGCTGTTTGAAACGGAACCACCAGAATCGGTTAAAAACTCACCACCATAAGTACAATGACAGTCATTTGTACCAGCATTGCAAGCACAAGCACCATTGGTATTAGAAGTGCCACAACATTCTCTACTAGCAGAACAACGAGCACCTGGACTAGTACAACGTTTATTAAAGAGTCGCTTGAGCAATGTCTCGCGTCTCATCGTTCAAATCAGCATCTCGTAAATCTTGCATTGCTACTCGTCCATTGCACCATGTCACCAATACTGCTAAGATAAAAACACAGCATACCACTTTGATGTTGTTCATATTGCGATTCTTAATATGGAGAAATAATATTGATCGATATTTGAGGTACAGTAATATATGGTTGTAATTTTATGTTAGATACTTGGCTATTTATATATCCGATGATTGCGAGAGAGAAAAATCTAAAAAAAGACAGATAAATATTCAAACGCAATAGCCAAAAAAACATATTTTTCACTCTCTCTGTACAAAGATATATTCGATTTTGTACAGAGGTATGCTTGTAACGGCACATGATCACTATGACTGGGATGGAAAAAAATTATTTGTACTCATAAATAAAAATGTATTTTCTCTTCTATTCTTTTTGACGATAAAATCGGATCATCTCATTCAGTGAGCGAGGTAGCTGTATCGATGACTGGGCATCACCTTGCTTGTTACCTAGCTCCTAGTGTACATAATCAACATTGAAAAAGGGATGTCACCGCTTCAATACTCTTGTTATTTATCTTCGATTGGTCAATATCGTATCTTTACTATCGTCAAGAGGAGGATAAAACGGCAAAACATATTTCTAAAAATATCTGACGTACTTTTGTGCATACAAGGTCGCTGAGCCAGTCATTCAGATTGAATCATACAATTCAAATTAAAAAAAAAATAATATAAATTATTAGAATCATTTTATAATTGATACTGTTACTACTATAATGAGAAATAGATTGATTACTGTTGTCTTATATTTTGGTTCTATAGTCATACTTCATTAGTTTTTCTTTTGTATAAGATTAACAAATTATTAATATTCTTGAACTCGTTACACTACCACATCATATTATCCACTATTAATTATCAATTAACAGCATAAAAAATGCATTAATATTACAAATGTTTATCGCTTTTTATATAGAACATATTGTTACATTTTATCTTCATAATTTAAAAGATGAAAATAAAAGAATCTATTAAGATTTCATCTACGTCATTTTATGGTATATTTTCATATTTTGGAAGACTAAGTAGGTCTTGATGATTACATAAAAGCAACAAAAATATTACTGAAAGTTAATTCAATATATGTTGAGAAACAACAATTCTTTAATTAGTTTTATTTTTGTCAAAATATTACAGATTCATGCTTATTAAGACTGAACATTCTATGTCATCACAACAGAGTTAGTCTCGTGATTTTTTGTCAACTTCAAATTCCGATAAAGAAGTTACTGATGATGACGTAGATATAAAAAATTTGAGAATCTGAAACCTAGTGCAAACCAATAATCAGCAAGTCGTTGAAGACAAACAAGGCTCTGTGTGCAATGTTCGCAGACGCTATACTAGCTACTTCGAAAAATATCAAACAACAACAATCAAGAGAAGGAAATCATGCAACAGAAAAGAAAATCAAAACTTTCTGTCCTGATTATTTTAATGAACAGCATCGCATTATGTAATAAATTATAAAATAGTAACAGTGACAGAACAGATGATACACTGTGTGTGATTCCGGACTAAAAAAAAACAATGAAAAATAGTAGTTTTCTATTGAATTTCTTGTTAAAATAAAGTGGAATCCATCAGCGAAGAATGTGTTAATCTAGTTAAAGTAGCTCATTATTTGAATTATTAAATCTATCCATCATTATAAGAATTTTTAATTCAAATTTTGATGGCAATACTTGATTCGTATCGATTCTATTTCTAAAAATTCCTCATGCAAACATATACCCACAAAATAAAGTATTTTTACAAATTTAAACACTTCTAAAAACCATATACAATAATGACAATTTATATCGAAACAATAGATAATTATAAAATTTTTAAGTAACACTAAAAGCTTATCGATTTTGTAATACACGATAAAAATTAAAATTCGATATATTCATGAATAATTTTGTATGTTTAAAATATTAAGAAATATTCGAAAATTAGGTATGACAATTGATTTTTTTTCTTTACAAAATACAATACAGTCGATTTTTCACCGTCTCGCTTACTGATCTCACGTTTTTTTCTTCTATCATTATTATGATGATGATAATAGTATCTAACGATGCATTGTACACTCCAGCGAGTGCGACACGAATATGCACGGACATTTTGCATTGCCTAGATATTTTTTAAGGATTTTTATACAAAATTAATGCAATAGATTATGCACCAAGTTCATCTTATACTTACACTATGTTCTCAATCAATATTATTACATAATAATGTCGGATAATATTTATGGATTGGGCAAATTAGAATAATATTCTTTTACAATGATAATTAATGTGTTTTTTTCCTGGAGAAGGTGACATTATAGTACTTGTACATTATATGATTTAATAACACAGCTGTTTAGTTAAATGTATGATGAAATACATGATTTATTTCCCAAAAAGCAAGCCTGAGCACCACTATTCATGCTTCACAATTCCTTGTGATCCTTGTCCTTGTGGTAATACTGATCGCGCTAGTGTTTTTATTTTTCTTATTCCTTCTTTAAATTTTCATAAATATATCTAACTACAATATTGCTCTTCGTAGTCCTAAGGCATTTAAATTTTTTTGTTAAACTAACATATGAATAAAAATTTTACATTAAGTGTGTAAATTCCTTAATAAATCAAGTAAGAAGAAAATATTTTAATTTGTTCCAATAAAATCATTTGAAGTTCTCTTATTCATTCTCTTTTATATATGGTGATAATAGAATGCATCTATTGTGTTAAGTTCTTTAGTTAACCATATTTTTTATTTAGATATTGAATAATAAAAAATGTGAAATTCATCGTACAATAGGTTTGAAAGTATCATAAAAAAAAGGGTATGGGTGGATATATGCCCTATATTTACCCTTAAGATAATTTAGAGTATTATATATCTTCTCTTTTTAATTTATTATTGTTAAAATCATCATATAAGATTTGTAAGACATTTCTGATCGTATCAGATCTTATCGTGGAATATATTTACGACTTTGAATTGATCGTTTATTTTTTTTGTACGAATGTGAATCATAGAAGATTCAAACCAAGGTTTAATTTCTAGCTGATATTAGATATTTTGAAGAACTGTCAATTTTAAAACTCGAATGACTTTTGACTTAAGTAGAATCTAACTGTCAAATACAATCTAAATTGTCTTTGAAACTATGTGACGTTTCCAGTACTTTTAGAGAAAAGTTTTTTTTTCAATTATAACACTCCACATTTTATATAATTAAAAACGTTTTCATTGTTACCTCAGATCATTTTCAACAACACTATATCCAACTGACCTGTTAAAATTGAAAATAAAACTTTCTTTTAGAATATTTACATACAATATCCTACTTCTCGAGTGTGATAGAGATTCCATGAATTCATCATATACAGTCAATATTTCTTAGTATTTATGTCATATAACATGTACCTAATGTAAGGATTCGGCTATCCTCGGATCACCGTGTATATTCACTACACTAAACACATGGATAGATCTCGGACAGGGGATAAATGAAAAAGAGAGAGAGAGAGAGAAGTGAGATCATGAAAACATACATACATACGTACGAATATCACGAACGACACTACGGAGAGATGTAGGTAGAGAAGAAGCGATACTGTAGATGGAGTAGCTTTATGGCCTACCCGAACGGTAGATCATGGCACCTGATTTTCTTCTTCTCTTGTAACTTTCTAAGAACGTCAGCACTTGTAGTAATAACTAACTTTTATGAATCTATCTTCCAATGTATTCTATATGTATTCTCCTTTCTAAATTTCATTTTCTCTTTTATATCACAATTATGGTGTAGATTAGAATACGGCATATTAATAGAAGAGTTAAAAGACAGACTGTTCTGTTAATTTATTTTATATTAAGACTAACATTTTCACAATGAACTGAAAAATAAATAAATATGGAATATAGGAGACATATATTTATGTGATTATTGAATACAAGTAGTACAATACATTATGGGGTGCAGTATACATTAGTAAAGCAGCAATACTTATTCAGTTTTTAAGTAAATATTGAAAGAAATGTGTTTGTAATAATTATGAAATGTTCATCATAGTTTTTAGAACAATAATCCAACAGAATTGGAGTTATAGTTAATTTCTTTCTATAAATGCTAACTTAATATACATATATCATTTCTAAAACACTGAAATCATGAAACATTAAATCTGTTACCGACTCTAAAAATAGCATTAATCAATCTTATTTCTATCAAGTATCTTCAGTTTTATGAACAATAAATCTAACAAACTATGATTGATTACTTCCTACTTTAGTCATCCAAAATTATTGCATTTCTATTACTCAGCAACAATCTCATAATGTCCTTTTACTTTTTTTCCTATTCTATCGACAACTAACGCCAACTATCTACAACATGAGAAATATACTATGGACTAAACAATTATTTCATAAGTTCGATATATATCATTTTCTGATTTACTGAATATATACGTAGTATTTCGTTTTTTTTTTCAGATCAATTTTTGGTTGTATTTTTATTCAAAACCAATATGGTAAATTTCTTTATTTTTCTTCAGTTAATTTCATTATATAATTATAATTTAGGCAAAAGATAAAAAACTTAAATTAAATGGTAAACCTATGCATCCAAACAGTCGAAAGGCTAAACAGGTCTCTAAAATAGAATGTCATGCAGGTCGTGTTGTTAAGTAAGATATAAATTTTCGAAAAATTTATTTGAATATTATACTTTCAATTGATTTTAGAAAACGTCAAAATACAAAAGCTAAATTTAATAATTTACGTGAAAGAATTCAATGGTTTAAAGATCAATTAGATGAAAATCAAACTCAATTGTCGAAACAAGAAGTAAATCAACTTATTCAACGGTTAGTTTTTTCAATTTGATATTTCTTTCATTTTACTATGTTAATATGTAGACAGATATCTACAGAGATTTCAAGATGAACTCGACCAAATTGAAATGAAAAATCAAATAGGTCATCGACAAAAAACACCACAATATGCATCACGTAAATCATTAATTGAATCAACAGTAAATGGTGAACAGCATGAATATGAAACTAATGGCATTGGTAAATAAAAATTTTTCATTATTCCAAAATCTAAATTATCTTTCGTTTTCTATTTTGAAGAAATACCAAACCTTACACAGACTGATGCTGTTAAAGAACTCCGGTAAGAAATTTTTCTCTCTTTCAAAATAATATAAAATAACATATTTTCTTTCATAATTAGAATTTGGGATGGTAGTATTCGATTTATGCCACGTCTTAAATTATGTTTATTTAAACATAATAATTCAATATCAAATAAAACCGATAACGATGATCAAATCGTTGCAGTTGATCATGAAAGTGAATCAATGGATAGTGATGTTGAATAAAAGAATAAATAAATTCATTAAAACCTATTTATTTTCTCATAATTGAAATTGATGATATATTTAATAGTAGACATTTGCATATCTTCGTCAGAATGAAATTCTTTGATAAATCATATATGACAACAAGGCAATATCGATAGTACACTTATGTAGAAAAATCAGTAGATTTTATCATGTGTCGAATTCATTTTACAGATACTATTTTCCTAATGATACAAAACTTCTATTGATAATACTGAGAAGAGAGAACTTATACAACTATGAACTAGATTATAAAGAATTCAATCAAAAATATGTGTTTGTAGCGTTGTGTTGAAGTCTAAGGACAAAGCAATCTTTTTCTTTTTTTCTCGAGGGTGTTAATATTTATTCTTCACTTTCGTACTACTCTTTTAAATAAATAAAATTCAACACGCGCATCAAATGTTTATCGATACATAAGTGCTTTTCAATATATATATTTGTATTGAACATTATATAAAAAAATTTAATTTGTAAATGATGTAATTTCGTTTTACAGGAAATTACATATTTCATTTATTATGTAATTAAGCATTCATTTTTATAATTATTCTTTCTTTTAACATTAAAAGCTTTATTCATTATAAATGAAAAAATTTTAAATTCTATGTTGTTTTTTTTTGCCGTGTCAACCAGTGTGAATTATATGAATTTATTTTGCACTGAATAATTCAATGGTCTATAAATACTCGCATAGTTTCAAATGTTTATCAAACGACAAAAAAAATACAGGGCTAATCGAGTATTTCTTTAAGTGAACTATTCAGATTTTTTTTCAACGGTTCATGAAATCTTATGCTATTAAAATGCATACGATAGATTTTGCCTACAAAACAATTTCAGTAGGTATTCTATATTAATAATTACTTGCGGATATCTTTTCTTATTTAATCGATTAAATAGGTTATACAGTATAATATGGATTTGTAAAAGTTTTTCATATATATCTTGAATTTAAGTAAACAAAAGAACCTTTTAATATTTGTTTGATCATGACTGTATATTTTTTGACAACCAAGCTTCAAGTATTTCAAGTATCGTTACTATGCAGTAAAAATGAAGAATAGCATTTTTTCTTATTTCTAATCTTTCTGTCTCATCAGAGGAGGTAGTTAAGGGAATAAGAAATCTTTTTTTTACGACAATTCTTGTTGTTCATTAAATAGCATTTTTAATAGTAAGTGTTCGTTGCCAATGTGACAGATCGTCGATAACGACTGTGACTTGTTAAACTTGTTTTATGAAAAAATTAGAAATACTATTTCTTTTTTTCTTTCCTGTTAGTACTATTGCATGATGTTTCGTGCTTTGTTGCTATGTCAATCATTGATTCCAGAAAACAATGTTATGTTTTATTATTTCTCGCTTTTTTCTCTCTATTTATAGAGAGAAGAAAAAATCTCTTACCATCATTTTAAATATTACGATTACTCGTATCGGCTCTACTCAAATTATAGAAGAATAAAAAACGTGTGAAAATCATGCAAGTCAGTGAAAAGATTCTGCTTATTGTTTCAGCTATAGTTGCAGCAATATCGGCATTGTTTTGTATTATTGGATTAACAACTCCAGCATGGACACTTAACTATGGTTTATGGTGTTCTTATTGTCCATCATCACCTTCACAGGGCCTTTCAATTGTTGCCTTTATTTTATTAGTTATTTCCGTTATTGTACTGGTCTTATTTCTTCTTAAAGTTTTACCGAAATCAATTCGAATTGTAGTTCTGATAGTACTTGTTCTTGCAGGTATCTTTACATTAGCTGCATTTGCAGCATATTTTGATGGAAGCACTGGTTATTCATATAAATTAATGGTTGTTGCTCATTTCTTATGTTATATAGCATCCGTTGTGGCTGCATTTTGGCTTGGAGCAACATATTCAGAAAATATCGGACAAGCAGCTTAAATACAAAAATTAAATGGAACAATTTTTTAACTTTTAACTTCTTTTTTTTTGGTCTTTGTATTCGTCCTACTTTTATTAAATGAAGAAAAAGTCCTAGAAAACATGATTTTAATTATTTCTTTTTAAAAAGAATAAACTATTATTTTCAATAGAATTTATCTTAAGTATAGAGAATTATTAGCGAGACTTCGATTTATTTAAAGATTCTATTTCATAAAGAGAGAAAACCTCGAAGTAAAATCAGTATTAGATAAAACGCGTAACAACGAATTTCATTGATAGTAACTTGTAATTTAATTTTGATAAGAGTCATATCAAATTTCATTTTCACAAAAAAAAAGTTTGTTATTGAATTTAGATTCATTGTAAAAATCTTTTCTTAAAATTACCTATTACTAGAAATGTTCAATTGATATTATTTTGAGAAATAAATATCAAGGTGTTTTAATTAAAAAGAAGAAAACGTTACCTAGCGCTCTCTATTGACTGTACGAGAACAATACATACATCACCAATCCAAAATCTTCTTTCTTGGTCAAATTACAGCGTACGAATGAATCACAATTAGTAATATTTGGCATCACATACATACGTTGAAATATTATTCAAAAAAAAAGTGTAACATAAAAGATTTATTTTACTTTATATTTCAAATAAAATCGTTGATCAAAATGGTAAGAATAATTCTTCTTTTTCTGTTGAATATTATTCGAATTTCTCTCATATAGATGCATGAAGATGTTGATGATGAAGAAGAGGAAGTGATTCTTGATCGACGAACATTAATTCATCAAGCCAATGATTCAAATTCATTAAGTAATTCGGGCCCAATACTTCTTGGTGTTAATCGATTTAATATAAAAGTCTATGATAATCCTATTAAATTATCTCAAGCAAAAACTATTCTCTTAGCAGCAACATCAATATCAATTGTATAATCTTTGTTTTTTCTAAATCTATATTTTATTTCTATTTCTATAAAGGGTATGTTTACTGGATTATTAGGACCAACATTTCCATTTCTTGCACAACGCATGCCAGCTGATTTATCAGCAATTATATGGTTAATTCCTATGAAAGCAATTGGTTTTCTTATTGGAACTCTTTTAAGTGCTTACCTTTATACATGGTAAAATTTGTATTTTTCATTTTTGAAATAATATTAACTTGTAATTATAATAGGTTTAATGTATGTTGTTTACTTGGTCTATCATGTTTAGCAATCAGTTTTGGTGTTTGTTCTCTTCCACTTATAACTGATTTAGCAACATTTTATTTAACTTCATTGATTCTTGGTATTGGTCTTGCTATATCTTATAATGGTAAAAAAAGAGAATAGAAGAATATAAATATCTGAAAAAAGGATTGTTAATTTGTAGGTATTGATACACTTTATAATCGTCTATGGAATCGATCAACATTAGCATCTGTAAGGTGGTTACATCTATTAGTAGCTGTTGGTGCTATTCTTTCAACATTGATGCTTTTTCCATCGGCTATTTCAAATCAAAATCAAAATCAGAATTTATTAACAACAAATCTTACACGTATGAAGTTTCTTTTTCAAATTAAAAGAATTAATCTATATGTTTTGTTATTCAGCAGTCCACCGACCACCTCGTCAAGCTATCGACGAAGTAGCGAATCGTCTCTCAGCAATGTCAATGCAAGACAATAATGATGATGATGATGATGAAATTTCAAATAATATACCCAATATATTAAATTCAACTAATATTATAAATACAACTAGCGAATCTCCACCGACAACAACAAGTACAACAGAAAAAGTCGTACACAAACCATCCGTCGTTGATTCAGACCAATTAAAACAATCAATAATAGTAAAACCATCTGAAAATAAACAATCAGATACGAAATCATCATGTATAAAATCATTATGTTGTTATCATCGTAATGATACAAATCAAAATGAAACATTAATTAAAAATACATTTACTTGTAAAGAAAAAGATGATAATAAATTAAATGATTGTAAAGATATTTTATCAACATGTTTAACCTCAACGTCAAACATTTGCTTACCGGATAAAACGAATATTCGATGTCGTATAGATCAAATTTGTGCAAATGATAAAACACCAAATTGTACAATACAATCAATTGAGACTGCTATTAATATAAGCAGTACTACAACAGTAATAACTACTATTCCAACAACTATCATCACCAATACCACAGCAACAACAACTTTACCTACAACAAGTACGACTACCTTGCCATCTACTAGTCCAAGTACTACGACGGTCACAACTACAACTACAACTACAACAACAACAAGTATGCTCTAAGGATATTCTTCTTTGCTTTGCTTTTTAATGAAAACTCATCAGATAATTTCGTTGTCTACTAAAGAATATTGAAACTAACAATAGCTTAATTTTTTCAATGGTAATAAAATTGTTGAAAAAAGAGGAGTAGTCTGAGAAATATATATATTTCTTCTCAATAAAAAATGCAATCTCTTTAGCGTCTACGACAACATCAACAAGTACAACAACAACAACAACAACTACTTATCATAAGAAACCGTCAATGGCTGAATCCGAGACTGATGATCTCGATGAAAATTTATTCTATAAAAAAATTCGTTCATTTTCTCAATCATTAACATTAATTCATTTTATTTATTTATTTCTTGCATTTACATTTTTCCTCTTGGGAATATTCTATTCAACATTAGCAATGCGTGGTGAGGGTATAAATACACCATCTTCTAAACCAACTTATTTAAATCCTTTAACATTATTATTTGGTAATTCTCACCGGACAACAAATAATTCTAATACTCAAATATCTTTATTATCAGATCGATCTTCACTTAAATTTGTTTTTCTTCTTTTATTATTTTATTTTCTCTTGGCTGGTATTGAATATTCATGTATTTATTTAACATATTCATTTGGTATGAAATTAAATTTTTCTGAACATCAAAGTTTAATTATTCAATTTTTATTCTTTCTTGGCCTTTTATTGGGTCGATTAATTGATATATTTATGGATTATGGTTGTTTTCTTTTCAATACACGTATTACAAATCGAACAAAAAAACAATCAGATAAATTTCATTTGATTTCAATAAAATTTTGTATACTTATACGTTTAATGTTATTATTTATTTTATGTTCAACATTAAGTTTTTCACATTTATTTCAAGAAAATTCATCACCAGCAGCAGCAAATTCATCAATACCATCAATACAAATGTTTTATTTTATATTTTTTTTTATTGGTGTATTAATTGCATCAATTCCAACATTAATCTTAGTTTGGATTGAACGTGATTTAAGTTTAAATGATTCACTTATTCAAATGATATTTATAACAATAACAATAAGTGAAATGATATTTCCATCATTTTTATTTTATATTATAAAACATGTTGTATTATCCTATTTATTTTATTTATTTCTTGGTTCATGTTTATTACTTATATTATTTATATTTATTTTATATATAAGTAAAAAATGGCAAAGAAAAAAATTATATCGAATATTACCAACATCAATGGAAATGGATGATATTAATATAGAAAATCATTCGGATGATGATGATGATGGTGGTGGTGAAGATCATCATTTTTTAAGAAATGAACGAATTAATATAAATGAATCAAAATTAACATTAGATAATGAAAGAGCAAAAGGTTTAAAAGGACATTGAGATAAAAATTTTCATATATATGATATTATTATGAATACTTTATAAGTTAAGAGCTTGGTCTTCCAGTATATTTGTGAATCGTTGTTATTTAGATTCCCTTTTTCTTTCCCACCGGTGGATGATGATGTTGTTTGTTTTTCTTTTTTTGTTGTATAAAAAAAATATAAGAATATATTTGATTTTCTGAATGAAAATAGTTGAATTGATTTGTGAAGTATTTTTCTACGGTTAGATTTCGTTTCGTCGAAAATTATTTTTTCTTCCATTCTCATTTCGTCGAAATTCATCTTGAGGGTGTCAGTTTACATTATCCTTTGTACCTGGACTGAGTCACCTTCATCCTTGTTTTTCTATTTCCAACGAAATTCTTATCTTGATATGAATACGATTCAAGAATCTTGTAAATCAGATGCCTGAAGATTTCAAGTGGGTAAATTCCTACTCGTTTTAAGAACATTCCTGTCAATTATAAAATAACAGATAGAAACTCGTTATCAGTATATTTTTCTACATAAAATAAAACGAACGTGATGATTGAAATATTACTTATATATTCATGGAACTTAAGTAAATCACGTGTAAATGATTTATTCCAATTATAAAAAAATGTTGTAAATACAGAATACTTGGAATAAGTGTGTCTATTCTTGCATAAAAGAGTGCATGAGATGAGCTTGTTTTTCTAGAATCATTGATATTTATAATAAGTTACAGATATTTCTATTTAGAATGATAAACAGTTCTAATTTGAATATCGTTCGATGAAAATGAAAAGAGCATAGTTTATCATGTTTGATAATAGATTTGTTACTATTGTTGGTATTCAGACACAACTTCTTTTGAAATCAAAAGTGCTTATTTTGTAATTAAATATAGATTATCAACTATTTCTATTGGTCATTGCATTTTTCATGTTAAATAGAATTTAAATGTCTTTTTGTTGTTGTTGTTATTCAATCACACTATAGTCCTCATGCATATTTAATTAATGGTCTTTAATCGAAATATTTCCAATTCGTATAAACTAGAAGTTTTCATTCTGATTTTCCTTAAACTATTGATTTCTGTCAAGTAATAATTCAGGATGTTATTCAAAAGTATGTTAATCGACGATTAGTAATCCATCGTAGACCTTTATCAATAACTGCAAGACACTTTCTCTTATAGATTCTAACTGTGTTTACACAGTTCTGATCTAGAAAAAAAAATTGATGTATTTTTATGTTTTAAACATACCTGTATTCCACAGAACTTTGAAGAATACATCAATATATATTTTGATATAAAATCTATCGATATATTAACATTTATTGAAATGATATAGCACTTAACACATCATTTATGGAAGTCGGAATGTATCCTTGAGGTGTTGTTAAAAGGTATCTATATATAAATGAACATACTGGAAAATAATTATATTGAATGTACTCATACTGCTGATCGTGGTTATTTATAAATTTCATTAGGTCAATTTTCTAGTGTTTTGCTTGTATAGATAGTCGATCGTGAAATTAATATGAAATAGTACATTGTGATACCTTATATTATTTATGTATCTATACGAAAGAAGAGAATGAATGGTTTATTTACTTTTGTTGCTCGAGGACATCGTGCTGTGAACGGCAAAAATGTCTGATGTCTGTGAGAAAAAAAAAGTCGAAAGATTTTTTACGTTTCTATTTACATAAAATGATTTTACTTTTTCATGTACATTTGTAAAAACGAAATATGCAACGAAAAAATCCTTTATTCATATTTGTTAGTATTTTTTCTATCATATTTGCTCTTGCAAGTTATATTAAAATCTTTCATGATACTACGGAAAAAGCTTTAGCAACTTCCAATGCATTATCTTATCGTGGATGTATTGTAACATTAATACGAAGTGATAATCTTATTAGTTTAAATAAATTATTAAATATGCTTAATTCATTACAACTTTATTTTAAAAATATTCATCAATATCCAATCTATTTATTTCATGAACCAACATTAACAAACGAAACCAAACAACAAATATTATATTGTGCATCAAAATTACGAATAAATTTTTATGAAATTTATTTTAATATTACAATTCAATCGAATCGTTCGGGTTATGCATCAATGTGTCAATTTTGGTCGTATGATATTTGGTTTAAATATAATTTTCTTCAAAATAAATGTGATTATGTGATGAGATTTGATGATGATTCATATTTAATAAATTCAACACAATATGATTTATTTGAATATTTTCATAAAAATCAATATGATTATGCTTATAGATCAATTTATAGTGATAATAATGGTTTAGATTTTATTCAAGATAATCTTCGAACATTTTTACCAACAAATCATACTCGACGTGGATGTATACAATCACAATGTACATTTTTAAATGGACCTCAAGGTTATGATGGTTTAGCTGTTTATAATAATTTTTTTCTTATGCGTCTTAATTTATTTTATGAAAATCCAATTGTAGAAAAATATTTAAAACAATTAATATCAATAAATGCATTTTATCGGTATCGTGTTGGTGATGCAAATATTCAAACAATATCGTTATTATTAATTGAAAAATCATTGAAAATATCTTATCTCAATTTTCCTTATAATCATAATGTACATGGAGCGGGTCATGATAGTACATCATTTACTTTTTATGCAAATACAGCATTTATGTGGCATTATCAAATGAAAAAACCGAATATAACGTGTAGCAAAGTATTTATTGCAACTAAATATACACTTATTGAAAAAAATCTTTAGAAAATATAAATAATAATAATAAAAAAAGAAATTTATTAGAATTTATACGAGAAGTATTATTGTTAGGTGCTTGTTCACAGCGAGTAACAACCGATCCTAATGATAAAACACATTCAGATGGATATTTTTCCGCACAAATATTTGACCCTTGCTCATGTTCATTAACAATAACATTGCCTTGATAAACTGTGTCACATGGAGCTTTAGGACAACATAAACAGTCACATTGCCTTATACCATTTGTAGTACTTGCCACTGCTGGAATATTAGTAGTGGTAGAATCAGACATACAAATAGCTTCAGGAATACTATTGTTTTGACCACATGTTGTTGGATATTGTTCTTTACATTTGTCTATACAGATATTTGTTGAATCTGTAGTACAAATATCAATAGGTACATTACCAACCATATTCTCTTGACAATCGTTATTTAATGGTTCGTGTAGACAACATTGACATTGACAATACGATGAACTGTTCGATAGAGTTATAGAATTTATAAAGATAAATGCTGCAAATAAAATAAGAACTTTCATTTTGTTTATGCTACAAATGAATACAATTCGTAAAATAAATACTTGATTAGTAGACTTTGTTGATACAGATAACACATTATCTTATATACAATGATAACAATTTCAAAAAAATCTTGTTTTGCTTTCCTCTTCTTCAAATAAATACGCAGTTAAAAAAAATATTATAAACAGCTTTATGAATATATTTATTTAAAAGATAAAAAGTGTTCTATTCGTATGAAAAATAAGACAGATTAAAAATAAATAAATAAATAAAATATGTTAGTTAATTGTTTTAAAATATAATTTTTGTTACGAGAAGAACAGATGATAAAAGTAAACTAATAAATAATGGACTTTCTTGAACAGTAAATGCACCACTATGTTTTGTTGTTGTTGCTGGAGCAGCTGTTGTTGATGTTGTGGTTCCTGTGGCTGTTGTTGTTGTTCCTGATGAAGTTGTAGTTGTTAGTGGTGATGTTTGAGTAGTACTACTAGTAGGTCCTGAAGCAGAAGTTGTAGTTGATGTCGAAGATTCAGATGAAGTCGAGCTTGTATCGGTAGTAGTGCTAGTGGTGACAGTGACAGTTATGTTTCCAGTGGATGTTGTTGCTGCTGAAGTTGTGGATGGTGTTGTAACTGTGATGGTTATAATTTTGGTAGTAGTATCAGCCGTTGTAGTAGAACCTGTGGTAGTACTAGTTGCTGTAGTTTCACTGGATGTTATTGTTGATTCACTTGATGTTGTTGTTGTACTTTGGCTTGATGTAGTTGTATTTGTTACAACAGGCCATGGTGTAGACGCAGTTGTAGATGGTGTAGAAGTTGTGGTCGTTGGAATTGGTGTAGTAGTTGTGGTAGTTGGAATTGCTGTTGTCGTTGAAGTCGTTATTACCGTAGTTGAAGATGTTGAGGGAGTACCTGTTACTTCCCTACAGTCTCCTTCAACTCCGCCTGTAGAAGGACTACTGCAGGATAATGGAAACTTCGCTCTACAGGCTTGAAGACATGAACCTTCTTCGCATGATGGAATATCTATTTCACCCTCAGCTATTGGTTCACAACTGCTACCTTCACAACAAAAACATGTGCAAATGCCATAAGCATTTGTCGTAGGTATATAAATGGCAGCTACTAAGCCAACCAATAAAAGCAAATATTTGTTGAACATTCTCAGTTTGTTTTGATCTCTTAAAATAGTTAATGTAAAAAAGCAATCTGTAAGTGATACACAAAAGATGACTTAAATTTATACTTTGTATATATTGCACTGATATGATGTAAGAACAAAATAGAAATAAGTTTCTCTCCAACATGATATCATCACACAAGAAGCAAAAAAAAGATAAGATCCACTTGTCTTTTTTGCATAGAAAGCGTTATTACATTGTCACTGATATATATGACTAATAATTTTATTATTTTTATGTCGAAATATCTATAAATGAAATAGTATCCATGCACTAAGCGAATGATGTCATTTACTTAAGATGAAAGTTTAACATTTGTCATAGATAAACTTTACATGATCTCCATACAAGGAAGATAAAGAAGTTGATAGTCAACTATATAAAATTGTTTTGTAGATTATATAAAAATATTTCACACTGAAGCAGTCTAACAAATCATAACTTTGATACAATATTAATTAAACTTATAACTGCTTTATTCTATTATCAATCTTTCAATATTTTAATTTCGCAATTTTTTCTAACACAACCTATATAAATGCACTTATAAAGGTTATGTAATTTCTAAATTTTATCTCATTTTTGTATTAGATTTCAAAAATGAACACATCACCGTTTTCTATATGTCATTTTTTATATTGCAAGCGATTCACACATACACACATTTATATCTTTAGTTTATTAGAATAATTGATTACTCTTGTAATAATGGTATTGATAGAAATACTAAGATTTATTTTCTTGCATATATCATGCTAGCCAGATAACTTCAATTCATTGCTTGCTATGATTTGTTGTAGATTAATTTCTAGTCATAATTACAACTTCAATCATTTATATTGGTTTAAAACGAAAGTGTGGAATATTTGATAAATGATGCATTGATCAAATCATTTCCCTATTTTAGAAGTAGTTTAGAATGAAGTATGACAATCAAATATTTCAGAATGTATGAAATTAGAGTATTTTTCCATTGAATTTGTTAGTTAAAGCTTTCGGTTGAACTCTCAAATATCTTCAGAATCATTCGTTATTCATTTTCTGAATCATGATTCTCAAGTTTGGAGCAGAAAATCAATTACTTACAAACATATCTCTCTATGTAGCGAAACATCTTAATCATAATAGAATAAACAGTCATTTAAAATAAATTTCAGTATACATCTATATCTTCTAAACGCAACTATCACTCTAAGAATAATCTATCGAATATCAATACTTAGATTTTTATTTGAAACTAGCTATATGTACAAAATATTCCTTGACAGTCATATTGTCCAATCGTTCAATTGAATGATAACTATAATAGTATCTTTTAACTTGTATTTAGCGGAGAAAAAATGTCTCTCATGATGTATATACAGATAATGTATGATATTAATACATAAAATAATCATGAAGAGCACTTAGAATAACACATTATTCTATATCAATGATAAATGATTCAAATAAGTTCTTTTGATTTTTTTATCTTTAAATTAAAACATAGCTAAAAAATATGTATTAGTTGCAATTTTAAAAATATAATTGTTCAAACGATAGAATAAATTAGTTAATAGTTTTAAAATATAATTTTTGTTACGAGAAGAAGTGATGATAAAAGTAAAGTAATAAATAAT